>SNQJ01S0005998.1:102742-116042 GCA_010110895.2 Picea sitchensis
GCTACCTCCTCTTCCCTTTGGTATTTAAGTCTATCTTTGGAATCGATACTCACACAGGCTTTGATTCCTATATTCTTACCTTCATCCCAGTACATAGGCCCACATAGATGCTTTCTCACACGGGTATAGGAACCTGTGTAGTCGTTATGACAATGGTGGCATATAAATTTCCCTGTTCCACCCCCTTTCCCTCCACTAAGCTTAGTGACATACTTCCACAGAGGTGTGTAGCTATCTTTGGATTTTTGGGGATCCTGACCATCACTGTCATTTTCATTGTCTCCATCCCCTTTCATTCCTTCCTCCTCTCCTTGGTATGTGTTGTCCACTTCTATTTCTTCATCACTATCATGGGTATTTCGACGTGAACCTCCCACCACCAACATTATAATAAAAAAATGGAACCAAAATGGCACACCACATTGACATCAACATCATGAATGGTGAACCTTGGCCCTTGATAATAAGTTGCTACCTGCAATAGAATGATGGAGGAGAAATGGGAAAGAGTAGGAGAAGAAACTAGTTTACAACACATGCATTTAAGAAAAAAACAAAACAAGAAAGAAAAATGGGCTTTAGGAGCCTACCTCTTTAGCTCTCCAATGGTGGTTGAATATGACTATGGTAGCCTCCAATCTCCCTTCCAAGCTCTCACAAATGGTAGCCTTCAATCTCCCTTCAATCTCCTCAGGAACTAGCAAGAACCCTCTCAAGAGTCAAAACCCTCTTAGCAAAGAAATGGATGAAATGAGAAATAGAATGAGAGAAATGGGAGTGAAAGAGAGTGTTTTGACCTCTTAGCTAACCCTAGGCTACCTTTCCCATGAGTCATTTCTCAAAAACAAAAAAACCAAAAACCAATTTCCACCTCCTCACTGATGCAGACTCGGGGGCGTTTGAGGCATTTTCCACTTTGGGTGCTGGGGCGTTTCTCCTGGGCAGCTCCCTCAAAGCTCCTTAGACACATTTTTCATGGGGCTCTAAGAAAGCGCTCCTAGGGATATGTGGTCGGAGTGGGTTCCAGTGAGGGCTTGACCATGGTTTGTACCATTGTACATGTACTTTATGTCTAATTTCCACTTTGACTTAGGAGATTTAAGTCAAAGATGAAATTTGTTCATTCTAGCCTAAAGTGACTATTAATTCACTGGGTGGGTGAATTGAGGGACATAAAGTGGCGACACTTAAAGGGAACAAGCAAAGTGGGTTTTGAGTTGAGATTCTTTTGGAGAAATCTGTCATTGGATGAGATGGCTTGGGTGGTCCCAACCATTGATCTTTTAGGTTTTCTTATGATGGTTCAAGAGGGGCACAAAGAGCAAAGAGGAGCTCATTCACTTTTGTTTTTGTTCCCTTAGAGTTGGGAGAGGAGCAAAGGTATGAGGATGGAGGCTATGGATGCGGGAAGCTTGGGCGCCTCCTTCAATAGAGGACTCATGGAGGCTTAGACCCTCGTTTATTTGGTGAAAGTTGTTCTAGCTTTGAGGAGGGCACACTTTAGGAGGAGGGCACTTACTTAGCTATACTTGGATGATTGCGGTCTGTGATTCAACATGAAGGTAGCACAACAACTTGTTTGTGTGCAAGGGTTTCATCATTTGAGGTCAGAGGGTCAAGGGCACATTGTTTGAGTGACATTGGCAACAAGGAAGAGGGCACGCTTTGAGTGTAGCCATGCAGTTTGCTTAGCTGGAGAAAAGGCTACCGATAGAAAGGCCAAAGCGGTGTAACATGAACCAATCCACCCAATATCACCACAATGGGATAGTTCTTTCTCTTTAGGGAGGTTAGGCCCAGGTCACCGGGGATGTCTCGTTTGGGCCTAACCTCCCTAAAGAGGCTAATAAGACAAAGATAAGATTTCCTCCCTCACAAGTCACCACCAATCGAGATAGTTCGGATAAACAACCAATAATAAATTAAAACCCAAAGAAGTGTACCTAACTGGAACAAGACAACAACAAGCGATATATGCAAGAAGCTATTTCAATGGGTTGGTACTTCATAAGACTTCTCGATAAATATATATAAGCAATTATAATAACATTATTGCGAAGTCAATGTTTATCAATGTAGCTATGAAAGTAATGTCACTTTACCAATAAATATTAGGATAATATGGCATTCAATGTAACAAAACAACACAACATCCCCTAATGATACTAGAGTCACCGATCCAATTGCTCAAAGACAGCGTTCTTTGCATCAATGATATAATAGCCAAGGATGGCGTCAACACTTAGGGTTAGTAGGTTGAGTCTAGGCTAGGGTTAGTGAAATTAGGGTTTTGTTCAAGGTTTTGAGGTGTTGTGATCAAATTCCTTGTTGGAGGACTTTAGATCTGTGCCTTTAGGGTAAAATGGAGTCAATTTAGTAGGGGCATGAGAGATTTGAGGAGGAATGACTGGGACTAGAAGGGAAGAGTTACAGTCTTTGTATGGCCTCATAATCAAAACCCCCCTAGGGAGGCTCACTCAGTGTTTCTATGTAGGCCTGGGTGCTCTCTCCTCCTTCCTTAGATGGAAAAAAGCAGCTAGCATAAGGATAAATCAAGACAAGAGAGTCTAGTGGGGAGGTGTTGCTACTGACAGGGCTCTATCATCAGAGCCTAGAAGAGCTTTGACCCTAGTGGCCAGATAGCCTGGGCCCTGGGGGCGTCTCACTCTCCTTCTTGAGTTCAAAGTACGACTAGCAAGGGGAGGAAATAGGAGTGTAGTTCTGGCTAGGCTCTTTCTTTCCTCAACAATGGCTAAAAATTTCTCTATTTGGGTACATGAGACAAGGACCTACTTGTGTGCTTGTCACCTAGGGACTGATTCGACAAAATTCATAAACATATGCAAGAATTAGACTACAACCATTCATTTCAAAGTTTTGTGGAAAAATACTTACAATTCATCAGAAATAACCATGCAAACCCTGGTTGTAACACCTTCTATTCAGAAACACCATAAAATGCGAGAGAAATGTCTTCCTTCAACAAATTAAGCCTCACTAAATCAGCCAAATGCCCAAGAACATGAAATTTCAGACCCTCTGAGTGGTGAGTGAGAGTTGTGATCATAAAATGAGAGTGAAAATCCCTCATTTATACAAAACTGACCTAATTTTACATTTTAGGTCGGGTAAAAAAAGGCAACAGACCAAAATATCAAATCATCTGTTTTACATTAAATTGTCAAAATTAAATCTAAATCAAAATTTGAAAGAGAGTAAAGCCCTCAGAGGGGTTACCCCCCTTTTTGGGGCCGGATGATTGTCTAGACAAGCGTTAGCCCTCCTTGGGCTTCTCCAGCCTGCCACATGTGCCCATAGCGCCTAGTGCACTTCATGATCCATGATGTTGGGTGGCGTCATGGTCAAGATGGTGACATACTAGGCCTTCCAAGGCCAGCGTTCCAGTGAAGAGGTCATCACCCTAGGTCAATCTCTGTCGGGGTGCCTATTGTGGAACATCCTCTTCTCCTCTAATGCAAAACTCCGGATCCATCTCCATCCTGCATCTCCATCCTGTCTCTACACCCTGATGTAGTCTCAGCATCCATCTGGTGGAATCTTCAACTCCATGGAGGTCCGAACTGATCATCTCCCCATGTGTAGGACCAGGAAGGTACCTGTCCGTCGAGTAAGATCCACACGCACATCAAGGCCTCTACATCCCTCCATGGGCTCATCAATCACGAGGGATCATAGCAATGTCAATCACATTTCATCATCAATATTAGCAAACATATGCATAAAAAACCCAAATACATCAGTCAATAGCTAAGGCGTTACCTACAAACCCTACTATACAAATTAAGGAAAGGGCAAGGCATCCCTATTGGGTTAGTGTCCACTGGAAGAGGGAAGTTCTCGAAAGAGACCCCTTCCAAGCCATGTAAGAGGGTGGGTGGAAGTGGTCAGATCTTAATGTCCCCACTTTGGGACATCATCAGCAATGTGAGGGTTTATGATGGCCAGTGTAGGATGGATGTTATAGTGATTACAGGGGTTATTGAGAGGCAGTTTGAGGTCCAGGTGACATTTCTCATCATATCTCATCATTATGAGCCATTCCATACTGAGGTTGACTTTGGTTCCGTTGCATTCCAGTGATTTCATGATTTTGACTATTTTGAGCTATAAGTCAATGGAATTCAGCGGGAGTCATTTGGGGCACATTACTTGGAGGAACCTCTGATTAGCAATAGCTCATTGGAATCGGGAGGAGCAACACTACTGAGGATGGGATGAGTGAAGTGATTTCAGGTGTGAGGGAAGCCACAAGGGAGATGAGGGCTTTTGGTAAAAGGTTAATTAGTGGGTAAAGTGATTTAATTAATTAATTAAATATTAATAAAATGAAGTCACTTTGGAGGGACAAGGTGAGCCAAAAGTATGAAGAGGCAAAGGGCCTCTTCTCATTCATTCATGTCTTTCTATCTTTTGATATTTGGCTTCCATTCCATCCTCCATCATCCATCCATTCCATCCATCCATCCATCCATCCATTCCATCCTTCCATCCTCCTTCCTTCCATCCATTTCCATTCATCAGATCCATTCATCCATCCATTCCATTCCATTCCCTCTTTCCTTTCCATCCATTCTCCATTCCATTTCCATTTCCAGTCAGTCCATTCCATTCCTTCCTCATTTCCTCCATTCCATCCTTCCTTCCATCCATTCCATTCCTTCCATCCATCCATCCATCCTTCCATTCCATCCATCCATCCGGCTCATTTCTAACTCCATTCCATCCATCCATCCATCCATCCATTCCTTCCATTCCTCTCCATTCCGGGCTCCATCCATTCCTTCCTCCTCCTTCCATCTTCCAGCTCCATCCGTCCTTCCTTTCCATTCCTCCGTCTTTCCATTTCCTTTCCATCCTTTCATCCATCTTTCCGTCCTTCCATCCATCATCCATCCATCCATCCATCCATTCCGTCCTCCTGTCGTCATGTTCCATCATCCTCCATTCTTCCATCATCGTCCGTCCTTTCTTTCCTTCCTGTCCATTCCATCCATCCTTTCCTCCGTCCTCCGTCCATCCATCCATCCTTTCCATCCATCCGTCGGGCTCCGGTCATCCATCCATCCATCCATCCTTCCATTCCATCCATCCATCCATTTCCATTCCATCCATCCTTCCATCCTCCTTTCCTCTCCATCCTTCCTCCCTTCCTTCCCTCCGTCCTTCCTTCCTCAGATCAGTCATCCATCCCTCCTGTCCATTCCCTGCTCCATTCGCTCGGCTCCGTCCTTTCGGCTCCATTCTTCCATTCCATTCCTTCCTCGGGAAATTGTATTTCATTATTTGTTGTATGTCTTGCTTTAATCACAATTATATAGACATATATCCCAAAGCCGGTTTTCCCCAGGGGTTTATCGAAGTCATGTTGACCAAAATACGCAATGTCAGGGTATGCATGTTTAGAGAGATTAATGAATCATCATTTTAAAGTTAGATATCTATAGGTAGTGTTATGTGTTTGAAGTTATATTGCATGTGCTGTTGAGATAAGAAAACACAGGGCACCTTAAAAGAGCATAACCAAAACATTGGCCAGTGAGATGGCTGTTTGCTGTCTAAAGCGACAAAGAAGCCGACCACAGTTGAAACTTAGAGCCATACACTAAGGTCAAGGGCGGACCTTAGATGGCGACCCTCATGAAGGACCTCAAAATTTCTCTGATTCCACTAGCTTGTCCCAAGATTGGTCTAGGGAGATACAATATGCTCCCACCATTCTAGTTCTAGATCTCTGGGTTGGAGGGTTCTACATGGAGTTGGCAATATTAGAGAATCAGGAGGGCACCGTTTGTGAGGGTTTCTGCCGGTAGGGGCACACCGCCATCCATTGAGGGAGTTCATTGCAGGTGGTTGGCAAGGTTTTTGGAGATTCCATAACTTGGGTTCTTCTTGGTCTTCATCATCATTTCTAGTGCTTTTTTGGAAAGTTTTATGGTACGGATGATTTGCTAGAGCATTGGGACGGATTGAAGAGAATTTTTGAGGTCCGGATCTAGAGAATTGAAGAGAAGGAGGGCGTTTTTGAGATTCAGATCTAGTCAGTTTGGAGGGGTTACACTTCAGATCTGACCCTGAGACTTCACCTAGTGACTTGCAGTGTCCCGATCTATATTCTTGGGGAGTTTCAGAGCATTTGGAGGCCTCCTTCATCATGGCCGAATTATCTAGGGTTTCAGGCATCCAGGAGGGCGCAGTTTCATTAGAGGATTCAACATTTGGAGGGGTTAGCCTTAGCATTTCGGCCTGAGACTTCAGGAGGGGGATCTTATCACCCTGATCTATCAATTGGCAGAGTTTGGACTCATTTGGAGTCTTCCTTCAGTTGGGCCGAGTTATTGAGGGTTTCAGCCTTCTACTAGAGCGTGGCATCTTCCAGCTTGAAGGGTTTGGCATTCATACAGCCCAGATCTACTTTGCATTGGTCTTCATTGACGTATTCAACCTTTGGAGGCTTATAGTGTCTTCTTGGAGCATTTTGTAGCAGCTTCTATCTTCTAGCCATCTGATGTGCATTCTAGATCGGCATCTTTATTGTAGCAGGTTCCTATATTTATGAATAAAAGCAGATTTGAGATGTTTTGGCTTGTCTATCATATTGCATATGGTTGAGGTATGTTCCATGATTATATCTTATTGTTTATTGCTGCAACACACATATATAACACATCAGTAAACCCTAAGGCCGAAATCAAGAGGCCATCCTGCAAGTAAACACCTCTAAACAATAGATCAGCAAAGTGTTTGACGAAATACCTCACTCAGAAAAAGTTTTAAAAAGACACCAAAACCATGATGATCCTTACATAATGGCTTGGGATCATTACACAAGGGATGTCCAAGCAGGTGGGTGTGATGAAGGCCAATGATGCAAGAAGTTACCTGTGGGTGCCTTTGTAGAAGGCGAGCTGTACCTGTCATGGATGCAATTCTTTCCAAGCCCATTCATGCCTTTTATTCTTTTTTGTTATTTCATTTTTTGTTGCTCTTTCTTTCTTTTTTGCTCAAGAGATAATTAGGGGACACTGCCCTGGCATGGTGACCAGTGGTGACAGCGTTACCCACAAGTACTTTCATAGAAATGAGAAGGTTGGCTCGTGATGAGACCCCCTTTCCCTTGGCCATGCAACCAAAAGTCACTGCCCTGGCGTGGTAACTAGCTGATGGCAATGTCATACTGCTAGGTACCCATGGACCTAATAGGTTGGCTCGTGATGAGACCCCCTATCCTCTGGTTAGGTCTTGTTTTATTATTTTTTAGGGTCCCTCTTGTTTCTTGTTGAGAAGCCTTTTATTGCTTTCTTAGGGATCCCTGGGCGAAGCATCTCGAGGTTTTATTCTTAGGCTTTTATCTTTTACCAGCTTGCTTTTACCTTATGGGCCTTTAGCCCCTTCTTCCCACTAGATAAGGTGCAATCCTAGAAAAGGTCAACCAGTGCTCGGACAAGTGGAATGGGACAGGTGAGCGAGAAACAAGATGAAAAAGTGAAACTGTGAAGGGAGCAGACGATGGCTTCTCAGAGACAACCCCAATGGCTAACCAAAACCAACAGACACAGGCTTACTAAGACACCCTGTCAATCCCCAAAACATGGTCAAGTGGGCAAGTGTAAAATCTAAGCAGTTGTTAGAAATAAAAGGAATCGGATGCATACATTCAATGGTTTTGATGATCAAAGTGACACATACCATGATACCTGAACTAATTACCTCATGAATCAAGAACCCTCTCTGACACAAGACCAATCCGATTGTGGTGGAGGCTGCTGCTGCTGACAGGATATGGATGCTGGAAGAAAAAAAGGTGGGCCCTCCAGGGCCATGCTGAAATCAATCCTGCTTTCGGTACTCCATGTCTAGGACCTGTGGGCCTCGAGACATGATCTCCTAGTTATCCTTGAAAGTGGGGGATAACAGGGCGCGTATCTCTTCTTGGAACTCCAAAGCATCTCGAGAGGAGTTGCTATTGTATCAGGTTCCATTGTATTTGCTTACTTCTTGTATCTCATGCTTTATACATCACATATATATAATTTCATCCTAAACTGGTTTTCCTTGGGGGGGTTTTATCCAGGGTCATGTTGACCAAAATTACCTGTGTTCATTTTTCATGTATGGTTAGTGTTTAAATCAGTTGTAGGAGCTTGTAAAGATCCTAGAGGAGTGCTATATGTTTTGAGGTTTGCATGTACTAACACTTGGTTACTAAAACTACTTGCAAGGGCACCTTAAAAGAGCATATAACCATTAGTTTGGGGGCAGAAAAGTACTTGACTGTTTGTTGTCCTAAAACAGCATCAAATGACAGCCTCGTTGAAATAACTTAGAGCCCAACAAGAGGTCATCTGACAGGCCTGTTGGGCACCCTCATAGTTCCTCAAAGATCTACACAAGATAGAGCGACATAAACAATTTTCTTAGTTAATCTTAAACATATTTCTTGATTGCATGAGATGGGTCTGCTATATTATCTAGTATTTACATAAAATCCATCCCAATAGCATACTCCCATCCTTCAACCCTTTATACATTGAAACCATTTCCTTAAAAGAATCATCCACTTAGTTAAATTTCGCTGCAATCTTTATCAATCACACGTTACCATTCTTAATCATGGGGTATTTTTGAACCAACCTCAAACTTGTGTTGTTTTTTGGCAACATCTCCCACATCAGAAACTGATTTGACTGATTTATGAAGTAAATCCATGACATACTCACACATGTCACAGAGATATTTACCTAGGCCTGCCAAGATTTCCTTCACCTCATCACGCATTTCCTTTCCAATAATAAAGATATTCTTTTCAGTCCTTAACTGAACTAGGCTCTTCCTACTCTTCTTTTGATTTAGCCAAGGCTCAACCAACTAATTCCTATAGATTTCTTCTCCACTTGGCCCAACTGATGGTCCAAATCTTTGTCTCATCGATTATATCACCCTTTCGGACACCCTCCTCAAAGTCATCATTCCAACAACTGTATAATGTTGCTGCAAGCTTCTCCAAACCACAGAGGCTGAGTTCATCAACTTAGGTTTTGAATGTAGTTCCTTCACCTTACTGAATTTGGCATACCTTTATAATTTCATTAATTCATAGATGCATTTTATCTCCATTGATGTCGGATAATTATTAGATTTGATGGACTACAATGTGATGATGACGATGATAATTGTTACCATCCATTGAGACCAACTTTGGTCTATCGGACATTAAGAAAAATGGTAAGGAATTAATTGGTTTGCTTTATAATTTTATTTATATGCAAAAAAAGCTTTTAGAGAAGCTTTCCTAACTCTCCATAGTTTTAATGAGTTAACAGATTAGGAAGGTCAGTAGTGTTACCCCCTTAGGGGTGACAACCTTTGGACACCCTAGCAAGGGTGTCATGTTTCTGCTTGCATGAGGTGTCATGCTCATCTTTTCTAGATCCAGTCAGACTTCCTCTTGATCTCCACCATATTCATAATTGTGCTAGCTCATCTATGGTGTAGCTTACTTTCATCCCCGCTCCTTAGATGACGGATGCACTATGGTATGGTATGGTTCTTAGTTGATTCATTTGACATTCCATGTATCGATACCTATTTGGACATGGTGATATAACTTCTAAGCTTCTTGTAAAGTGGTAAACACCTAATGATTATCTTTTTAGCACTTCATAATGTTATATGGTTTTATTACTTGCCTTGTAGTACCTTGGGGAACATGTTTTCTTTTAGAAGTGTGTCATCTCTTCGGTTAACTTGTACCATTGGGTGTCTAGGCTAGATAGCGTTATCCATATCCCAACCATGCTAACCACTTTCCACCTCCCCAGTATCATTCATTCCACATAAAGAATTGCATCTTGTTCATGTATGATTTCTCAAAGGTCAAAGGGAAAGGTCAAAATAAAGCTTAAATCCATAAAGCCACTAAGGCTAAGAGGTGAAGAGCAAAGTTAAAAGCCAAATATTAAGCTTGAGAAATGCTCCTTGCTATGAGGCGAATACCCCTGTCCTTGGTTTGTCTATAAATATCTAAATAAAAAGGACTTGTTCAATAAACTGAATATCTAAAGAAAAAGGCTTAAAGGGGTAGTAAGAAACAGTGCCGAGGATGGTAATTCAATGCTAGGCTCCCTCTAAAAGGCTATTATAAAGCAAAAATCCTAACCAAATGAAGCTAGATGAATGATTACATGAATATTAAGACCTGTGCATGTCTAAGACTTCGAGGGTCATCACATGAACCCATTCCCCTTTTCCCTTTTCATCATTATTACTCATTATTACCTATCTTTTACCTAGGTACTTAGGAAATATGGGTTGTCTTAGGATTTGATGCATGTATAAGGGTTAATATTGTTCCCCTTGGTAAGACTTAGGCAAGTACTAAAACTAACCCCCTTTTGTTATGATTTGCTAAAGGATGTTACTAGGTGCTACCAATTAATGGCTTACTAAGAGGCTAGATCCATCACTTCAAGTCGGTATTGTGCATTGGGATATGTGTACCATACCTCGGGATCTATGATGTTGCATTGGGATCTGTGTACTTTTCTGTGGACATATCTATAGACATTGGGATTCGTGACATTTGCCTTGGGATCTGTGTACTAGTGGACTACCCTAGGGTTTTGTCTTTAAGTCTTTCTTTCTTTCACCTTTGGCCTCCAAGAAAGTGCATGATTTGACTCCATTTTCCCAAGAGGATTGGATGGAACTAGTCTCTTTCTCATGCAAGTGAACTTAAGCCCTGATTTTCTCTCTCCTTTGATGTTTTATTGTTAGATTAGGATTTATTGTAAACCCTCTTCATTTTTCATCCATTTCTAGCTTGACATCTAGGATTTATTGGCATCTTTCCTCCTTAAGATACACCTCGGCATCATTTATTGCATTGCTGTTATAATTTTCAGCCTACTAGGGGCTTGACGTCTTGGGTATTTTGAGGTTGTTTCATGCCATTTATATTTCAGCAAGCATTTGTTGTCTAAACCCTAGTTTTAGTTGGCATTTTCAACCCTCTTTCATTGTATGATTACTTGTTTTAAGGGCTGTTATATTTCTGCTGTTGTAACTTGTCATATTACTGTAGCTAAACATCTTAATCACAAGTTTTATAACAACTATAGTTTCCTTATTGATTTGTGGTGTTTGGGGCATCCCCTTGAGTTGTTTAAACTTAGTTAACATCATTTATTGTCTTGGATACTTCATTTATGCAAATTTGGAAACTATTTCATTAAACCACCTCATCCTTGCCTTGACAACTTTAACCTAGTGGTGGTATGATTGAGTGACCAATACAGGGGGCTGTAGACTTACTTGTTTTGCTATAGGATTCCTTGAGGTTGCTAGGGAAGCCTCCCTTGTGTTGGATTTCATCCTTCACTAAAGCGAGGGAAGTAACTGCTAAGGTGACAGTGACAAATACTTCCAAATGTTACACTCGTCTTTCACCTTGTGAGAGGCTTTGCACAATGGTGCTAGATCTTGTGATAACATTTTGGTGTTGTTGCCGGGGATAATTGAGTCATTCTTCTTCGAAATCCGAAGTCTATGCTTCAACATTCTTTTGATGAGTATACATCAAAGTCTAACCTAGTGTGCTCATTTGGCGACTCCATTGAGGGAAGAAGCCCTTTTTCCTATGTAAACTTTAAAGACCCCGTGCTTGTAAGGTGAAGCAAACATTGTTGTAGAGGCATTGAAGATTCAACTTGGCAACTCCACTCACATGTTTTTGTAAGAAGGTGTTATCCTATTTTAAGGTCTTGTATAAAGTTGCATATTCTCAAATGAAGGAATGATGGCACCATGGGAACTTCATGAAGTATATCCTTCTTTTGATATTGAAGAGAATTATGACACCACGGGGAAGACAATTATGACACCATGGGAACTTCATGAAATATATCCTTCTTTCAAAATTGAAGACACCCCGGGATACCTAAACCAACCTCCGCGTGAATATGAGAAGTGGCTTCCAATTTTCAGAGGTGGTCATTACTCTGCTATCCCACATGTTGTGTCATTCATGAGGTATGTGTCAAGACTAAATGAAAGACACGAGGATGTTTTAATAAGACTATTTTTATTCTTTGGGACAAGAGCAAAGGGATTGGGTCAAGAACCGGTGTGATCCAAAGAGCACACCTTCCATCAAAGTTTTCTTTGAAAAATTCATCAAACACTGGGATATAAGCCTATTATTTGTAGACATTGGCCCAATTATGTTAGAAGCTTTACAAAAGGAAAAATTTCTTTATCTCCTGGAAGAGAATGATAAAGCATCTTTAGAAGAAGAAAGAATTGATGAAGAAAGTTGCCAAGAGCAAAAACAAAAGGCCTTGATTGATCCATTCAAGAATCAAGTGCTTGAGGAACACAATGATAAAGATCATATTGAAGACCATGAGCTTCTTGATGAAGAGTCCCATCATTCCATGCATGAAGATTTGGATTTTGAAGATACAAACACCTCAAGAGCAAGATCATGGGGAAGAAAGTTATCAAGTACATGAAGTAGAACAAGATCCTCCTCTTGAATTCATTAAAGAAGAATATTTGGATGAATCACATCATGTTGAAGATCCAATTGAAGAAAGCATATTGTGAAGACAAGGGTATGGTAAGTTATACTTCTTTCCAAGTTTTTCATTCCTATAATGCATCTTTTGATGACTTGGAAAGTGGAGAGTCTTTAGAGAAACCCTTGGATTTGGTAAACTTTTCATTTGTTGAACATGATGACCATATTGATGAATTTTTGTATATTGGAAGGCATAAATGGGATATGAGTTGTTTTCATTTTGATGGGGATCCCATTTATGATAATGATGACGATTTTAGGGTCAAGATTGTGGAATTGTTGATTTGGAACACACATCTATGCACATTAATGATTCAGGTTTTTGGCAACATGAGGATGATATGTTCACAGACTTGTTTCAACCACCTAGGAATGATTCATTACAACATTCTCATGACGATTCCTAGTCATATCCTAGGAGGTGTGATACATATTATTTTGAGCAGTTGGAGTTATTTTGTGAAGAGGATTTTCAACCACTTGTTAAATTTACATGCAGCAGCGAGAACCATTCTCCTGGAGGATGGCTAAGACCCTAGACAAGATCTAGGGCCCCCAATGCACTCCTGGGGTATGTGGTCTGGGACCAAATTGATGAAGACCCTAGATATCTCTAGGGCCCCTGGTTTGTAACCAGGGTAACCATGCCTGGGGCATGAGAGTCTTGGTCTGGGACCAAGCATTTAAGACCCTAGATATCTC
>SNQJ01S0005998.1:129515-140483 GCA_010110895.2 Picea sitchensis
ATGTGATCAGAGCTTCTCTATTAAACAGCTGCAGTTTGCTTTACTTGAGATCTATCCATGATTGACTTACAGATCTAATTTGTCTTGTTTATTAGAAAAATTTAAAGAGACTAACATTCTGCATTTTACCCTAAAATCTAACACCACTCTTATGCTCGGATTTTGGTGAACATTCATGTGAGCGCTCTTATGGGGATGTGATTCATCCAGGACGATAACAATGTCATAGCAGAAATTTCCAGCCATCTTTTTCTTCGTCTTGTCATCAATATGTCATTGGAGGTACAATTGGAGATTATATTTTGGATGATGAACTAAAGGGAAAAGATGTTTTTGACCTATGATTTTTTGCAAGGATTTCCAGCCGCATATAGAAGCACAACAAACCCTAAGTTGGAGGCATATAGAAGCACAACAAACCCTAAGTTGGAGATGCTTTGCACCTTTTGGGGATAGACCTGACGTTTGGAGCCTTTTGTACCTCATTAGAGGATGATGTCACCTCCTTGGAGCTTCCTGCACCTACGCTTGTGGATTTTTAGGAGGACGTTTTCCATGTTTTAGCATTGTATCTTTATTTTGGAGGCATTTTTGGGGTTGGCCTTAAGACCTATCCACCTTGTATCATGGATTCTTATGTTTTAGGGGCTTCATATGGAGGTATAGTGCTTGGTTTCCTCGTATAAATAGAGGGAGTGCTACCTCCTTGTAAATCATAACACAACTTGTAGAGAATCACTTCTACTTGTCTTCTTTACTTCTCTTTTCACTATGGATGACTTATGCGCCTTGTCTTGGAGATGATCTTGTGGATGCTCTTCAAGTTTTTATGGATGATTTCTTGGCCAGCGTTTTCATGGTGATCATTGATTTATATAGTAAGTGCTCTTCTTAAGTCTATGTTGGTTTATTTCTTGGATGTATTAGGTGAACGTCTTATCAAAATGGTGATATTGCATGTTATCTTGTATTTCTCTTGAATAAACCTTGTTTTGAAACCCTAAGAAGGTTTGTAGTGGACTACCTTACCTTGTAATCATTTTGTTGAAGCTTGCTAAAGGACACAAGGATATTTCTAGGGTTTGTAGTGGACTACCCTAGTTCTATTCTTGTAGGATAAAATTCTAGGGTTTGTAGTGGACTAACCTCGGGTTTTACCGGAGATCCATCTTGATCTCTTGTTCAAAGGCTCTTAGAAGACATGGGACGACCTTTTAGGGTTTGTAGTGGACTACCTTGATTTTCCCTTCTAAAGGATAGATACCTAAGGTTTGTAGTGGACTACCCTAGGGTTTTGTCTTTAAGTCTTTCTTTCACCTTTGGCCTCCAAGAAAGTGCATGATGACTCCATTTGCCCAAGAGGATTGGACGACACTAGTCACTTTCTCATGCAAGTGAACTTAAACCCTAATTTTCTCTCTCCTTTGATGTTTTATGGTTAGATTATGACTTATTGCAAACCCTCTTCAATTTTCAGCCATTTCTAGCTTGACTTCTAGGGTTTATTGGCATCTTTCCCCCTTAAGATACACCTTGACATCATTTATTGCATTGCTGTTAAAATTTCCAGCCTACTAGGGCTTGGCTTCTTGGGTATTTTGAGGTTGTTTCATGCCCTTTATATTTCAGAAAGCATTTGTTGTCTAAACCCTAGTTTTAGCTTGCATTTTCAGCCCTCTTTCATTGCATGATTACTTGTTTTAAGGGCTGTTATATTTCTGCTGTTGTAACTTATCATATTGCTGTAGCTAAACATCTTAATCACAAGTTTTGTAACAGCTATAGTTTCCTTATTGATTTGTGGTGTTTGGGGCATCCCCTTGACTTGTTTGAACTTAGTTAACGTTATTTATTGTCTTGGATACTTCATTTATGCAAATCTGGAAACTATTTCATTAAACCACCTCATCCTTGCCTTGACAACTTTAACCTAGTGGTGGTATGATTGAGTGACCAATATAGGAGGATGTAGACTTGACTCGTCTTGCTATAGGATTCCTTGAGGTGGCTAAGGAAGCTTCCCTTGTGTTGGATTTCATCCTTCACTAAAACGAGGGAAGTAATTGCTAAGGTGACAGTGGCAAATACTTCCAAAAGTTACACTTGTCTTGCACCTTGTGAGAGGATTTGCACAAGGGTCCTAGATCTTGTGATAACATAGCGCATATTCTTCTCTATTTTCTTTTCATATCTCGCTATTACAAACTGAAATTCTCTCGTGTTCTTTAACTATCAATTTTCTTAGGTCTTTGGTTGCTTTGCACACGCCGCATACCAAGATTCATTATTTATGTGCTGATTTGTCATACTAACACAGATTTTTTAAGTAATTTTCAGTGCATGAACACTTGGGACACCCCCCTACGATCGGAAAAGCACCAATCCGAACGGAGAAGTGGTTAGCTAGTGAACTAGGGCTGATTGATTATCAGTTATTACTCAATTTTTCTTGGTATAGTTCTTGGAGTCGATGCTTTCTTGTGGTATATTTTTGAGTGATAACAGAACGAAACATGAAATAATATGAATCTAGATCCATCTTAGCCCTATATCTATCAAGCGCCTAGAGGGATCAAATTTGTAGAAGCACAGAACTTTTCTCAGATTTTTGCACTCTATAAAAGGTTTGGAATTCACACTTCTAGAGATTTGATCCCTCTTGGTGCTTGATAGATCCAAGGTTAAGATGAATCTAGACTGGTTGATATATGTAACAGTTAACATTCACCTCTATGTTATGTGTGTAGTCATTTACAGGTGACTTGTTACTTGCTTTACGGATCACACATGACATCTTAGGATTAGAGCAAGATTTGGTCTAATGATTTTGGAGGTGTCTAGTTGTAAATAACCCTCATGTCTTACTTTACAGTTCTCTTGGTTTTGGACTTGGAAGGCTCCTTTAGGGGGAGGTGCAAAGATTTTGTTTATTGTTTCTTTTCGTGCTGAAGTTGATCTTTTACTTCATCCATGGTTATTATTACTTGATAGTATGTAACTAGATTAATTATTAAATATTTTGGGCAGCAGGTGATAACTCTTTAGTGTTATAAAGTATGCCTTATTTAGAGAAACTTTTGATTAGCTGAGCACGCTACTGGTATTGTGTCAATAAAGATCTATGCCAAAATCTCATCTGTTATGGTTTACTTTTTGTTCTGATTTTGATGCTATAAAGGTGAAGCAACAATAATGTGAGAGAGACCTTGTGTATTAGAATTAATCCCTCTTTGAGCTTTTTATGTTGTTATGGAAAGGGACAGTTTAGAAATCAACAATAACAGATTTAAATTCTAAATTGTGATTTGATGATTGGTTAATTGCAGAAGAGCAGCTATAGTTCTTTGTGGATCAAAGGGTAGAAATGTGTTTTTATCAGTTGAGCATTACTGCTGTGACCGTCCAAACCCAATATTGCAGGTATAAACTGGATTTATTAATGTAATTTTTAATTTTTTGTTCAGCAATTACTACATACTTTATTTCTCAGACTTTGGAGTCACATATCACATATATCCTCCCAACAATTGTGGCAAATTCACCATCCTGCATCTCCAACTTACTAAGATCAATTGCTTTTCTTCATTTAGGTTGAGCTTATATTATATAACTCATGTTGGAATCTGGATGTTAATTTTTATCAACCCAGCATGCAGAGTTTTTCTTGCCAATAATTTATCTACCCAAAAATTAAATCAATGCTGATATAAAACTTCTGTATACTATGCAGAAAATTACAGCTGATTTTTTAACTAATTTTTCACAGAAGAAGCAACATGAAAGCAAGAACATAAAAGATAAACACCAGAAATTTACCCTGAAACCCTAGTGTGGGGAAAACCAGCAAAGAGGGGCTTTATTATGGCTTCGGAGGAAAATATTACAGAAGCAATAAACTCAGAATTTTTACAGAAAATTTCTCTAACAAGTTTGCCCTCTTCTTGGCTGTACGGTCCAGCCAAACTTGTGCTGTACGGTTTGTTTTGCCCAGCAAATACGGCCTGTACATCCTGCTGAAAACACCCAATACGACCCTCAGAAATCGGCCCTCTTTCTTTGCTGCTGTACGGCCCAGGTATGGTTTGTTCTCTTGCTGCTGTACGACCCCTAAATTGGCCTCTTCATTGCTGCTGGTACAGCCTGCTGTATGACCCTCTTCCTTAGCCCAGGTCGCCCTCTCTCTCAGCCAACAAATCGCACTCTTCCTCACCCAAGCGCCCTCTTTTTCTGTTTGCTCAATGAGTGTGTCCTCACCCTTGCCTCATCCTCCTCCTTATCTTTTCATTTCACTCTCTTTTCCCCCCTTCATGAAGTTTCCAAAAAAAATTAGAAAGTTCACGTAAGTGAAAATGTAATTTCCAAAGTCAACAACTTTAGAAATCTGAGTTAAAAGCCAATAAAAATTATTTACATAATTTTTATGCTTTTCCTAAGTCAAAACTTAGGATAAAAAAAAAATGCTGATCTGGGTATTAATTAATGTGTCCTTCAGCATGCCTAGACACTTAGGCCAATGCCGAGACACCTCCCAAGCAAAAACCCTCTTAGCGAGGAAGGTGTTCTGCACCCCTGAAAAAGACAAACTTGCCTTTTATCAAGGCCTTAGTGAGAATGTTTGCCACCTGTTCACCTATAGGCACATACTGTAGCTTCACTGTCCCTTTCTGCACACAGTCCTTGATGAAGTGAAATCTGATCTCAATGTGTTTGGGTCTGTCATGGAACACTGGATTCTCAGAGATCTTGATGCAACTCTGATTGTCACAATCAATGACAGTAGTCTCCAACTCTTGTCCAAACAACCCCATGAGAAGCTTCCAAAGCCAAATGGCCTCACATGCTGCTAAGCTGGCTGCCATGTACTCTTCCTCAACAGAGCTCAATGTAACTGACTTTTGCTTCTTGCTGAACGAGGAAACAATTCCTGATCCCAAGCTGAAACAACACCCTGAAGTGTTTTTCCTGTCAATTGTGCTGCCTGCCTAGTCTGCATCTGTAAATCCCATCAACTTCACTCCATCTCCCCGGATGTAGCTCAACCCATACTCAACTATGCCACGCAGATATCTCAGAACATGCTTCGCTACCACCCAGTGTACTCTCCTCGGCTCAACCATGAACTGACTGAGTGTGTTAACTCACATCCATTTGGTGGATCTTCCACCCCATCTCTGCTGCAATAGAGATCATGACGCTGATCGAAGTGTACCCGACTATTGGGGCGAACGTCTCATCTTAATCAATTCCCTCCTTCTGAGAGAACCCCTAAGCCACAAACCGGGCTTTGAACTTCTCCACACTACCATCAACAACGTGCTTGATCTTGTAGATCCACTTCGAGCCAATCACTGATTTCCCCTCTGGCTGGGGCACAACCTCCCATAAATCATTCTTCATGATGGAAGCATACTCTTCCACCATGGCATCTCTCCACACCTGTTGCTGTGATTCCTTCTGAAAGCTGGAAGGCTCGGGCTCTAACAACTCGCTTATCAGAGCCATGTAACTAGAAAATCTCTTTGGTGCTCTACTCTCCATGATAGAAGTCCTATGAGCACCCAGTACCCCTGTTCCTCTCTCAAGGTCTGCTCAACCCATCTGGTCTTCCTCCTCCTGGTAAAAGGAGTATCTTGTACTGGTGGAGCCTCTTGCTCTGAAGTCTGAGCATCCGTGCCTGTACCTGCACCTGTAACCTGTGTCTCCTCTTCCTTCCGAGTCTCAAGCTCCTGATCCCCTGCTGCTGCTGGAACAGTCCCATGAGCCTTTCTCAAGGCTCTATCCTCCTCAAACTTCACATCCCTCCTGACCACTGTCTTCCTCAATGTAGGGATGTAGACTCTATATGCCTTGGAGTTCTCACTGTACCCAACGAAGATCACCTTCTCCACAGTAGCCTTGAGCTTCGTCCTCTTTTCTGAGGGGACGTGACAGTAGACTAGGCATCCAAATATCCTGAAGTTTCCAATCTCTGACTTCTTCCCTGTAAATACCTCCTCTAGAGTCTTCCTCCCCAACACCCTATGAGGACTCCTATTCTGTATGTAGACTGCAGTGTTGCAAGCCTCTGCCCATAAAAATCTAGGCAGATCCTGATTATACAACATTGCCTTTGCAGCCCCAACTATGGCCTTGTTCTTCCTTTTCGCCACCCCATTTTGCTGAGGGTTGTACGGAACAATCAACTCCCTCTTTATCCCAACACCTGCACATAAATCCTTGAAGGCCTTCGAGGTGTACTTGCCTCCATTGTCAGATCTTAGTGTCTTGATCTTTCTCCCCGTCTGGTTCTCCACAAGAGCATTGAACTCTTGGAACCGATTGAAGACCTCGTCTTTGGTGTTCATGAAATAGATCCAGGTCTTCCTAGAATGGTCATCAATGAAGGTGACATAATACTCGTACCCACTCAAGGATACCGATAACATGGGCCCACATACGTCTGAGTGTATCAAATAAAAAATGCCTCCTGTCTTGTTGTCACTGTTTGGGCAAGCTATCTTGGTGCACTTCCCCATAACACATCCCTTGCATGCCTCATGATGTTCTGTGTTGAAATCTAAAAGGCCTGTCACTATCTCCTTGAGCACTTTGAGTGCTCCATGATGCAAATGCGCCATCCTCTTATGCCACAACTCTGCCATGTCACATGTGTTGCTCACCAATGCTCGGGCTGGTTCAAACTGAAGCCTATACAACTTCTCTCTCCTTATTCCAATCACTTTGGCTGTCTTGGAGTCCTTGGGCCGTATGTATACTCTCCCATCTTGAAATGAGACCACAACCCCTATCCTCCAAGGCTGAAACTGATATCAGGTTCTTTGTCATCCTCGAAACATACAACATGTCTCTCACCATCAGTGGTTTCTCGGACTCCCTCTGAAATGTAACTGTCCCATGGCCTGCTGCCCGACACTTGGCATTATTGTCCATCTCAATAACGAGGTCCATTTCCTCCTCCTTCAAGCTGGAGAAGTAATCACACACTCTAGTCATGTGACTGGAGGCACCACTGTCAATGTACCAGATTCCACTGCTGGTTGAACTGGATAGACATGCAATGAGTGAGAACTCATTCTCAATTCTGGCTGCAAGCTCATCAACTTCTGTTGAAGCTGAAGTTGCCATCTGTGACTTCTTGCTGCCCTTCTTCTTGTTTGGGCACTGGCTGACAAAGTGTCTTGGTTTGTGACAAGCAAAGCATTTAACTTTGCTGAGATCCTTCTGCTTCTCTCCCTTTGAGGTCTGACCCCCACTGGGGCCCTTCTTCCCTCTGAACTTACCCTTGCCTGCTAAATCAAGGTTCCCCACATCCTCAATCTTTGGCTCGCTGGCCTGTGAGGTACCAACTCGCAACTCCTCCTGGGTGAAGTCGTCCCGTAGCCTCTCCTAGTCAGGGAGTTTCTCTCGTTCTACAACTCCTCGGACAAATACGTCCCACTGGTTGGTGAAGCCATTCAAGGATGTCCTCACTAGCTTAGTCTCATTAACGACTTCCCCTACTGCTCCTAGCTCATCTCTAATCTGAGTGAACTTGGTGAGATAGGTTGCAACAAAATATCCCTTGGCCATCTTGGTGCTCCCGAGTTTCTCTCTGAGCACCATCTTTCTGCTTTGGTTGTTTGACTGGTACAGTTTGGTCAGAGATTCCCACATTTCCTTGGCTGTCTTCTTGCCTGAAAGGTGAGGAATAATGCGGTCCTTCACCCCATCAATGATGATTCTTCTTGCCTTCACATCCTTCCTGAGATGAGCAACAAGCTGTGCTGGATCTGTTGGTGGCACTGGAGTTCCCTCAACGAACTCCCATAACCCCTACTCCTCTAGCACCAGAGCTATGCGCTCTCTCCATGGACTGAAGTTAGAAGCACCCTCCAATCTGTCCTCGAACCTGTCAATTTTCATATGCAACTCTATGTGACTAATTTTAGATCTGAAAATTGCTTCCTAGTGATCTAACAATAAACCTGAGCTGTTATCACTGAACAATTTTACACTGAAATTATTAACTGAAAAATATAGTAGCGGAAACAACAAGGTCAGAGATGAATCATCGACACATATGAGACACAAAATTTCTGTTCTGTAACTTTATCAAATTCAGAAATTTTGAGGGCAAAACCAACCCTCCCAACCAATACAAATCCATCAAAATCCGAGGACAACCTTGTCCTCCAATAACCAGAAAAATAAAAAAACCAAACCTCAACAAATCCTTGGAAATTTCTTTTTCCCACAAATTTGCCTCAACCTGTACGATCTGCTGACGTCACCTACATTACTGCTGACGTCAACCTATACGAACCTGTTCTTGCCCAGAAACCCTTGTACGGATGTATGCGATTGATCCTTAATGTAACCCGTGTACATACGCGACTGTGCCCACTGCAACCCGCATACATACTCGATTCACCTTCCTACAACCTGCGTACATACGTGATTCACTTTCCTGCAACACATGTACATTCGCGACTGTGCCCATTGCAACTCGCATACATGTACGAAAACCTGTACGGACATTTCCGTATGATTCGCTGGGTTTCTTCCTTCCTAGGACATATTTGCTAGAGTTACAAACATTTCTTTGCTGAGATCACCAAGCTCCTTGGCGCAAGTGCAGACTCACTTATGCCAACTCCATCATGTCTCCACACACTGTACACCATATGAAATGTCACAATGACCTCTCTCCTTTATATACAAGTCTTAAGGGTCAACATAGAAGCCCCTCCACAATCTTGTGGGTGTGAAGCCCCAACACAAACCCACAAAGCCCATCACCAAACCCATGAAGCCCCAACTTCATTCCAATGGTAGTTTTCACCAAATGAAGAGTGTAATTTGGTGCCCATGAAAATTTCCACATGTCCAACACCTAGGGAATGTGATAATACCTGCCCGAAGCTACAAAAATCAACACCCCTTCTTAGCGAGGGAGATATTCTCACCACACTCCACAATCACCTGAAAGTAGCTTTGTCTCCCACCCTAGGATTAGCTCTGTCTCTCGCACTGGATCTACTACCATAGTTGCTCTCCAATCCGCCTGATTGGCTGTCCCCTCTGTCATCAAAGCAAATCCTGCTCTCCAATCTTCTTGACTGGCTACACCCTCGGTCACTGAAGCAACTCCTGTTGTCTGGCATGATCCCTCCCTAGAAGACACCTTGCTCCTAGAAGCCTCCCTCTTTTGAGCATCTTGCCTGGCCATCTCAACCCATGACACCGTCCTGACAGTCTTGGAGGATGCCTCTCTCTCATCTGGACCTGAAGGTTGGCTCCCACTAAACGACTGACTCTCCCTCTGAAGTCAGAATCCCTCTGAGTCTTCTGACTCCCTTTGAGTCCACACAGCCTCCAGAGCTACCTGCTCCCTGTCCACTTTCCTCTACATAGTCCTGGGAGGATGCTCCTCCCTACTGGATCCTGAGGGCCGACTCCCTCTGAGCCTGTACCACTAGTGGAGCTACCTGCTCCCTTTGTACCTGTGCTATTGGTGGGGCCACCTGCCTTATCACTGGTGGAGCTACCTACTCCTCCTCATCTGTCTCTCTGCTCCTGCTGGTCACCACACGCATAGGCTAGTCCCTCAGCCTATATACTTTGCCCTCTTTAACTTTAGGACCGTCGTGCCTGGGCTAGATCCTCTGGGCATCCAATAACACCTGTCCATCTTGGAACAACATTGCATAGCCCTACTCCTCAATCTCTGAGGCTGAAAACACACTCCTGGCACCCATAACACATTTGCCACTCGCAACACATCCCTCGACTCCATCCAGAATACCATTGCTCCAGATCCTTGTACTACATTCATGCTCCTCATACCAAACTCTTCGTAAATACCTGAGTCAAACACTGTGAGGCTCACAAACAAATCCTATGCCCCTGTCATGTGCCAATGGTTCCCACTGTATAAGAACCATGCAATCCTCCAAGGCAAGCATCCTGCTTACCCAAGTCACGATCATTCAATGAACTTCTGCCCAAGTCCATCATCCAAGTCACCAAAAACTTTCCGTGTCTACACACACACTACAACTGAACCTGTGTCCTCTCTCTGAACAGTGCCAAGCTGTTGATGGACACTTGGTCTAGCCCACTCTAGACCTCTGCAACTCATCTTTGCGAGTGTCATTCTCTTGGGTCAAATGCCTCATACATTGTCGTACCTCAACAATGTGCAACTCTCCGACCCAATGAAGACTCTATCTCATCAACCTGACATACACACGAAGCCATCTTGTCCGTGCAAAAGCACTCGAGCTGCACCCATCGCAACTCACCATGACAAGCCACTGGAAGTCCATCCACAGGGTTGGCAACCTGCCACATAACATACTGCTGTGAATTGGGCTCTCCGAATATTTGGCTGGCCAGTATTTATTCATATACCGAAAGAGAAGAGAAACAAGCTGGGACCTTCAGGAAAGAAGGGAATATTTGTGGGATACTGTGAGGTCTCCAAGGCCTTCAGAATCTATATACCAGGTCACCGTCACATTGAGATCAGCAGGGATGTGACCTTTGATGAAGATGCAGCGCTCAAGAAATCCAGAAGATGCCAGCTTGAAGAAGTATATGAAGAGGAACCCGTAATCTCCATAACTGCAGTGAGGGAGGTTCCCAGAGCCGTAGAACCAGTGAGGGAAGTCATAACTTCCCTTGATGAGGAAATTCTAGAGGACCATGATATATTAGAAGTTCAAGAACCTCCTCAGATGACGATCCTCCATAAAAGAAAGCCAGCTTGGGCTAGAGAGCTTATTCAAGATGGAGAGAAGTATGGTGTTCCCGAAGGAACTAAGAGACAGGTGAAAAAAGAAAAACCAAAGCCATTCTCCAGTTATACGGCTTTGATGTGTGATCTTCTAGAGGAGGAGCCTACCTGCTTTGAAGAAGCCATTCAGAGGAAAGAATGGGCAGATGCCATGACAGAGGAATACCAATCCATAATAAAGAACGAAGTAT
>SNQJ01S0005998.1:160456-186193 GCA_010110895.2 Picea sitchensis
GGCCAAATGTGGGTGTAGTCAAACAACCAGTGAAGCCAATCCAACAATGTCCCACAATACTTACCTTTGTGCTTCATCATAAACCAGAACAGTGACAAATCAAGCACAAAAATGACATGGGTTAGAGCATGTATCATATCATCGGAAATCATAAAGTCTAACTCATGGAGGTGGGTGGGAGCGATAAAATCTTGCCAAGTGCATCTCTGAGGAAAGTACTCAATCCACCTCTGGAAGGGGTCATGAAAAGTCCACGTTTCAGAATACTGGCTCAAGAGGTCTGCAAATTGGCTACCTAGGACGTCCTCATGCTCTGAACCCTGGGAGGGGATCGACAAAGATCTAGTAGACGACTGACAAACTCTCAAGGGAAAGTTGAAAAAATGAGATGATAGACTGAAATCTGTAGTTTTCAACCAATCCTTGGATTCTCGGGTTTGCTTTACAGGAAACTCAATGCAAAAGTTATAATTCCCAACTACACCTTTAATGATACGGCAAGGTAAGGTAATAAAAGGTAGCTGGGGAAAAAGGTCATGATAATCCTTCTTTAGGCAAACAATATTCTTACTCCTATCAAAATCCGAGCATAGTAGTGGTTGATAGTCATCTTCATGGGGTAAATCTAAGTGCTCGGAGGAGTACTCATCAAAGGCCTCAAGGTAAAACTGAAAATCATCAGGCAAATACTGTACTTGGTCAACCTTGGGTGTTTGGGGAGCATTGGTAAAAATCTCATCTCCTTGTTGCCACTGGTCAAGAGCTTGCTATGATAATTGCAAAGGCAACACTTGGAAATGACTCTTTATGTCATAGATAGGATCCATATCATAACCAATTGCATCCCACCTACGTCTCCCAACATGTATGAACTCATCAAAATCAACTATGCCAGTATCAGTATCATAACATGGAGGGTTCAAAACATTCAAAAGCTCACCCATTTCCTCTTCTTTTCCCAAATCATAAAGTAGACAATCATCGAAATCTCGGAGAGGAGGGTAACTTACTTTTTCTTCTTGTGCAGGAGCTTCGAGGACTTGGGTATCTTTAACATGCATTACTGTCTTATCCTCATGAGTAGCCCTTTCTTCTTTGGTTGTGCAACAAGGAAGATGCTCTTCATTCGGGGATTCCATTTCTCCATCACTCTTTGAATCATGGAATAAGGTATCATCAAAATCCTGAAAAGGAAAGAAACTAACCTTATCGTCTTGTTGTTGTGCAGGTGGAGAAGGCTTGTGGATCGCTTCATCAAGAGGAAGAGGGCATGTTGATACTTCATCATTGGGTTCCGGCTCCTCAACTGTGTCTTCAACAGTCCCTTGTCGATCCGTGGTTTGTTCCCCTTCTTCTTGGAAATCGATGATGAAGTTTTCAAGGGTCAACAAAATCTCCCCATTGAGAGTACTTAAGGTAAAGGGGCATCCTATATCAAACAAGGAGATCTTCTCCTCAATTGCTGCAGCGATGTTGTAAGCTTCATCGAGCGTCCTTGGGGTTATCTTATCAAGAGGGAAACTCATATATCTCAAAAGTGCACGAGTAAAGAGATGGACCAGGTATCTCTCCTCGGGATGATGACTTTCAGGAATTTGATATAGCATGTTCTCAAATCTATCCTGGAAGTCTCTGACAGTTTCATCCTCAGCTTGCTTCATATGCTTGAGTTCTTCTAATAGTACTGGGATGTCTTCTTGCTAGATACCCCATCTCTCGAGAAAATTTTCCTCAAATTGCTCCATAGTCGTGATGCTGGCATCGGGGAGGTTATCATACCATTCTTTGGCATTGTGAGAAAGCGTGGCAGAGAAAAGTTTCATGACCACATCTTCAGCATAATCATTGACCGGGTAGGATAGGAAGAAATTCCAGAAGTTTCTCATGTGATAGTCAACTCTCTCTCTATCACCACCAGTGAATCCAGGGAGCAAATTTATGTATTCAAAGGGCATTTGTTGAGGGTACCTCGGGATGTTACTCATGTCTAAAGGCTTGTAGTTCCCAGGATCCCATTGTGAAGTCATCGTTGGCTTCGTCATCAGTGGAGTCACCAGATAGTTTTCTTGAAACTATCAAAGAAATAGGGAAAACACCCTAGTGGAGTCGCCAGGTAAGCTTGTAAGATAAAGGATCTAGAAGCAAAGCTTACCGAAAAATGTCGTCTGAGGAAGGTTTTACTCAGTGTTCCCCAACAACGACGCCAAAATGTTATCGCACAGTTTGTAGCTAGGATAAAAGCTATGAGATAGAGGGCCAAACTGGCGTAACAGGAACCAGTCCCACCCAATGTCACCACAATGGGATGGTTCTTTCTCTTTAGGGAGATTAGGCCTAGGGGAGACGTCCCCGGTGACCTAGGGTTTTGAAGAGGCAAAAGGCTAATAAGACCAAGATAAGGTTTCCCCCTTCACAAGTCACCACCCAAACAGATAGTCCGGCCAAAGGCCAATTTAATGTAATCCCCCAAAGAAAGTATACCTGCTCGGAACAAAGCAACAACAAACTGATATATGCAAGCTATTTCAATGGGTTAGTACTTCATAAGACTATCTGATAAATACACATAAGCAATTAGTAATAAATGTTGATGAAGTCAATGTTTATCAATATAGCAATGAAAATAATGTCACTTCACCAATAAATACCGGAACGATATAGCATTCAATGTGACCAGTCAACACTTTATTCAATTAAKGCTTAAACCATCATTCAATTGCTCTTAAAACAAAACGTTCCTGCATTAGAGATGAAATAACCAATGATGACGTCAACAACTAGGGTTAGTGAGTTAGTTAAGATTTAGGTTTAGAAAGTTTTGAGAGTGTTGTAATCAAGCTTCACTTCAACGTTAGAGGACTTTAGATTAGTGCCTTAGGGTTTAATGGAGTCAAAAGTGAAGGACACAAAGGTTGAAGGAGGAAGGCTAAGGACTAGAGGGAAGAGTTTTGAAGTGCTGCTATGGCAGGGCCTCAGAATCAAAACCCTAGGGGAGAGAGGCTCACTGCGGTATTGCTATAGCAAGGCCTCGTGCTCTCTCCTCCTTAGGTCAACTTGACAAAACGACTAGCTCAAATGAAGCACAAAATCAAGACAAGAAGGCTTAATGAGGGAGAGTGTTGCTACAGCAAGGTGCTTTCATCAAACCCTAAAAGAAAAATGGCCCTAAGTGTAGATAACCTAGGCCTGGGACGTCTTCTTCCTCTTGAATTCTAAATGGTACGACTAGCAAGGGAGAGGAAGAAAAAGGAGTGTAGCTACAACTAGGCTCTCTTTTTCTTCTTCAATGGCTGAAAGTTTCTCTATCAGGGGACATGAGACAAGGACCTACTTGTGTGCTTGTCACCTATGGTTTTGATTCAACAAAATTCATAAACATTAGCAAGAAATTAAAGTACAACCATTCATTCAAGAAGTTTTGCAGAAAAATACTTACAATTCATCAAGAAATAACCATGCAAACCCTAGTTGTAACACCGTCCTTCAAGAGAAACACCATAGAATGCCAAAAAGTCTTCCTTCAACAAGTGCGCCTCACTTAAATCAGCCAAATACCCAAGATAGGGTGCAAATTTCAGACCTCCTTATGGAGTGAATGAGTCATGATGCAAAAATGAGAGTGAAAACCCTCAATATATAGTGTATCAATGACCTAATTTACTTTTTAGGTCATAAAAAGGCCGACAAGGCCATAGTACCAAAATAATATTGTTTTTACATTAAATGCTAGACTAAACCCTAATCAAGCAAAAAGGTAAGATGTCACCCCTTCCTAGGGTGACGTTAGCCCCTATTAGGGCAAATGTAGCCTTCTGAAGCAAGACGTTAGCCCTCATTGGGCTCCTTCAAGCTGCCACACGTGCCAACTGCCCTGTTCATCTGCCAATATGCTCACGATGACGTCATAAGCCTCCCGGTGACGTCCTAGGCCATCTAGAGCCAACGTCCCACTGAAAATGGGTCAATCCCCCTAGGTCAAGCTATGCCAGGGTGCCTTTGGTGGAACGTCCTCTTCTTTTCCGGTGCAAAGCCTCTGATTAACCTCTGTCCTGTCTCTGCCCCCTGATGGGGTCTCGACATCCATCTGGTGGGCTCTTCAACCCCATGGAGGTCCGAACTGATCATCTCCCCATGTGTACCGGTCCAAATGGTACCTGTCCATCGGGTATGGTCCTGCACATCAAAGGCTACGCCCTCCATGGGCTCATTAGTCACACGATCATAGCAATGTCAATCACATCTCATCATTCATATTTTTAAACATATGCATAAAATCCCTAATACATTAGTTAACAGCTCAAAGACGTTACACAAGCCTGCAATACAAGTTTGGAGAAAAGGACAAGGTGTCCTATTGGGCTAGTGTCCATAGGAAAAGGAAAGTTCCCGGAAAGACCTCATCCTAGCCATGTAAGTGGGTGATGTGGTCAGGGGATGTCCAAGCATGTAGGTGCAGTGAAGGCCAAGGATGCAAAAGTGTTACCTGTGGGTGCCTTTGTAGAAGGCGAGCTGTACCTGTCATGGATGCATTTTTTCCAAGCCCATTCTTGCCTTTATTCCTTTTATTCTTTTTTTCTTTTTTTATTCAAGAGCTAATCAGGGGACACTACCTTGGCATGGTGACCAGAGCTGACAGTGTTACCCACAAGTACTTTCACAGAGATGAGAAGGCTGGCTCGTGATGAGACTCCCTTTCCCTTGGCCATGCAACCAAGGGTCACTGCCCTGGCATGGTAACCAACTGGCGGCAATGTCATACTGCTAGGTACCCATGGTCCTAATAGGCTGGCTCGTGATGAGACCCCCTATCCTTTGACTAGGTCTTGTTTTATTATTTTTTCCGGTCCCTCTTGTTTTTTGCTGAGAAGCCTTTTATTGCTTTTTCGGGGATCTCTGGGTGAAGCATCTCGAGGTTTTATTCTTAGGCTTTTATCTTTTACCAGCTTGCTTTTACCTTCTGGGCCTTTAGCCCCTTCTTCCCACGAGGTAAGGTGCAGTCCTGAAAATAGGTCAACCCAATGCCTGGACAAGGGGAATGGGATAAGTGAGTGGGAAGTAAGATGAAGAAGTGGTGCTATGAGGGGAGCGGGCGATGGCTTTTCAGAAATCCCCCAGTGGCAAACCAAAACCTACAAATACATTCTTGCTAGGGCACCCTGTCAATCCCCCCAAACATGGTCAAGTGGGCAAATGTAAGATCCAAGCAGTTAGAAATAAAAGGAATCAGATGCATACATTTAAAGGTTTTAATGATCAAATGCGACACATACCATGATACCTGGACTAATTAACTCATGAAGCAAGAACCTCTTTTGATATAGGACCAAACCGATGGGGATGGATGTTGCTGCTGCTGATAAGATAAAGACGATGGAAGAAGAAAAGGTGGGCCCTCCACGGCCATGCTCAGGTCAATCCTGCTCTCGGTATTTCCATGTCTAGGACCTGTGGGCCTCGAGACATGATCTCCTAGTTATCCCTGAAAAGTGGGGATAACAGAGAAACCAAGGTGAAACAACTAAGGAGCAGAGTCATTAAAGAGTATTTGGTTAAATGGAAAGATTTGCCCATAGAAGATGCTACTTGGGAAAGCGAAAGAATGGTGCAAGAGAATGGTTCTGGATTGCTTGAGGGCAAGCAATTTCCAGTAGGGGAGACTGTAATATCCCCTTCTCATTGACACAAGAGCTCAGGGACGTAGTAGTCTAGCTACCCCTCTAGACTATAGTCCAAGATAAGCAAGGGGAAGGAAATGTGGTTTTTGTCACTAAAGAGATCTAAAGTTATATTATTAAAGTGACTTTGGTAAAAGACTAAGGAAAATTAAATTAAAACCCTTAGCAAGTGGAAAAAGCAACTCAATGGAAAATTAGAAAAGGAGGTATAAAAGAAGGAGAAGGGCGCACCTCTTGGATTCTATTCTCATTATTCATTTTTGCACTTTGCACTCTTGAGCTAGACAACTTACGTTTTTAGGGTTTTGAGTAAACAAACCCTAGCAACCAGCAAGGGGGTGAAAGATTCCTCTGTTCCTGGTTCAAGCTTGGCCAAGGAGGTGAAAGATCCCTCCCTCACCATTCTAATCCAGTCACAGGTATTCAACAAATAACACTTGGAGTTGGTGCACAGATCTGAAGGGTTTTCAGCAGTAGGGTGCATCCTTGGAAGAGAAAAGGTTTGATCTGCTTGGAGGAGTCTAGATCTGCAGTTTTATGCCATTAGAGGTTCATCTCTAGGGTCATAGCACCCTTTTGCAGCATTGATATGAAGGGTACCTCCCTTGGATTATTTTATTTGGCTCAGAAGAGATTTCTGAAGGAGGGCGCAACTCCCATTGAGGATACTCATAGATCTGAGGGAAATATTGAGGTGTTTTGCTCCAACTTGCTTCATTCCTACTCTAGAGCCCCTGATCTACAGTTTGAGGGTGTTTTGACATCATTTGGACATCATTTACTAGGAGGCCGAAATATTGAGCATTTCCAGCCAGTCAGGGCCGTACCAGTTCCAGGTCCAGCATTCCAGGGCCGTACTATTTCCAGATCTGGTCATCCAGGGCCATACCAGCAGGGATCTGAAGGAGTCTATTCAAGAAGGGAAAGAAATTAATCTTGTAATCAGCTATATTCAGTGGAGGAAGACCTGGGGTCTCTATATCTTCTATATTGTACCAGATCTGCAGATCTATGTATGAAGATCACTTATTCTATCTAAATAAAGGTCAGATCTGAAGCTTGTTTTCTCTATTTATGAGTTTACTTCATTATCATGTGTTCCATACTTGTTATGATGTCTTCTATGCAATAAACTCAGCAAAAATACTTCAACACATCTTTCTGTAGTAGCAATTTGCAAAACAAAACACAAAACATCAAACAAAAACCCTAGTTCTTGCCCGAAAATTGGTTGGGAACATTACACAAACCCCCAGGTCACTGGGGACGTCTCCCCTGGGCCTTCAAACCTAAATAGAAAGAGGCATCCTATTGATGTGATAGTGATAGGATAACCTCAAGTTACGCCAATTTGCTCTCTATTAGCCTTTCCTTTGATCAAAGTACAAATTGTGCGATAACAGGGATCATGTGTAGTTGGTTCATTTGGGCACTGGACACTGATTTGGGAAGTTTCCCACACTGCAATAGAGAAGAAGCAGAGAGACTTCTGATTCAATGTGAAGGAGATCCACTATGTTGAAATTCTGAGGTCCTATGAGGCTGCCATCTAAGGTCTGTCCTTGACCTTAGTATGGCTCTAAGTTTCAACTGTTTGGCTGTCTTCTTTTGCTGTTTTAGGACAGCAAACAGTCATCATACTTTCTGCTCCAATGTTTTATAGGTTGAGTGCTCTTTTAAGGTGCCTTGCAGAGTGTTTTCTTGTCTCAATGTTAGCACATGCAATATAACTTAAAACACATAACACTACCTCTAGATCTTGAACTTTTAAAATGCTGATCTACACTTCTAAACATGCATAAATTTGACACCGGTATTTTTGGTCAACATGACCACCGTGATTAGGGAAAACCAGTTTAGGATATATGTCTATATAATTGTGATTAAAGCAGAGATACAACAAGTAATGAAATACAATGGAACTGTATACATAGCAAGCTCCTAAAAATCCTTGCCTGGAATCGAGAAGAAGTGCCCAAAGCGTGATTAAGCCCTCTTCCTTGTTGCCCTCCCGAGGTGGGCCCGGGGAAGCCCAAGCTCATCTGGCGCCCAATGAAGAAACCCCTCCGCGGGGAATGTCCTCTCATTAACGCCTCTCCTCTTGGCTAGCCGGAGCTCAAATCCTCAAAGCGGATGCTACTAGGTGAAGTACCAGTCATCTCTTCCATCCTCTAGCAAAACTGATCAATAAATAAGGGCTGAGAAAGTGAATATCTCACCATGAAAGCTCTCTCTCTAACCTCCTCGGCCATGAGATCTCTCCTCAATCACGACATGTGCTCCTCTCACGGTGAGCATGTGAAGAGAAAAACAAATTAAGCCCCTCCTCCTCAGGATGCACCCCTCCTCCAAGCAAAATGCTGAACAGAAGAGAATGTTTGTGGCTCCATGGATGAACTCACCATGCATCCCCCAAGCTCCAAGCTCCAAGTTCCTCAAACCCTCAGGGTTTGGCTCAAACCCTCATGAAGTGCAAAACCCTCTCCTCCTCAAGATCGTGCGCCCTCCTTCTCCTCCTCAAGATGTGCACCCTCACAAGTCTCAAGTGAAGAATGAGTCTCCAAATGCACTTTTCCTCCTTTTGGCCTCCTCATGCCAACCCTAAAGATCAATGGCCTAGATTAGATCTAGCCATGTCCAATCAATGGGTGAGATCAACTCAAATAATCTCACTAAGGAGACCCACTTTCCTTAGTTGCTTATGTCTAGTGCCACCCACATTGTGAATTAATTGTCACTTTATGACTTAAACATATTTCACTTTGACTTAAAACTCCTAGAAGGTCAAATTTCACTTTTGACTTAAAACTCCTAAGTCAAAGTGAAATTAGAATCATAAAGTAAAGTATGAGGGTAAAAGTCTTCCCCCTTTGTGCTTAGAGACTCATAAGCACATGGGGACCACTTTCCAAGGTACCCAAATCTCAACACACTATTCGTGGAGAGAGGGAGAATTCATCCTAGCATTTGAAGCCATTGCCAAAGCCAAGATTCCGGAGCAGAAGGACAGACTTGTTGTGTCTACAGCAAGAGATCACCTACATATTGGATGGTGATTCTTTCTTCCAAATAAGAGGAAGCCATTGCTGATTGCCGGGGTTATAATCCAAACAAAATAGGAATCTTTGTTGTACACCAGTGTTTTTCCTAGCTGAGTGTATCATGAGTAGATTAAGGGTGTTTCCCTTTCCCGTTGCTTTCAGCAATTAGCATAGGAATAGCAGAGTTCTAGCTGAGCTTGATTTATAATCTACTATCACATGAGATTCTTTGGAGCTGAGCAAGCCTCCTATTCTATGCTGGTTTTCCCATTTGGGTTTCCAGGGTAAATCCTTGTGTTCTATGTTGTGTGATTGGATGGGTTTGCTGAGTTGAATTCTTTATTTAAATACACAGTAAAATCTGAAGATAGTGATTGCACAGGATTAAGATTATTACAGTTCAGTAATTTGCCCTAAACAGAGCACAGAAAGGTTAAATAAACTAACAGTGTAAAGAACATTTAATTTCCTCATTTAAAAGTTAATAGCATTCATAATAGTCAATCAACTTGGCCATAGGCTGAGCGATTTTGGATCAAATGGTTCTCTAGTTAACCTCTTGTAGTTGTAAGTCTTTTTGAAAATTTTGAGAGCTATTACGATGAGAGAACATCCTAGTGGCTTAGGATGTGGCATTATAACCAATTATTCAATAATTTCGTATGGATCCTGGAATCCATTTTCGGCATTTTGAGGATGTATTTTTGTATCAATCAGAAACTTGTTCAGGACATTTCTGGGAGGATCCCAAAGCTGCTGAGCGGTTTCCAGCTCTCCTGGAAATCATTGATCATTTCTGGCTGTTCCCACAATTGCCAAGAAACTGCAGGAGAAGGTTCCAACTGGTTTCTACCCCCATACCTATTTTTTCTTTTCTTAAAAAACTAATTAAACATCTGAAATTGAAGTTTCCTCGCTATTCTCTGTTTTTGTTTTTGAAATGCTTCATCTATAACTTCCTAGAACAAATAAATACATCATGGAAAATTACATCACATGAGCACCAGAGGTACCAGGAAAATCCTGCCCTAAAAAGGCTAAAAAGGCAAGCATATGAGTCTGCACACCAAGAAAGAGGGACTCAGCATTACTAGTCTGTCCACCAAGACAGGGACTCAAAATCGGCATGGAAAATAGAGTTTGATTCTCACAAGCAAAGCCAACTCCAGCTTAATGCTCCTCAAATCCCCTAGACTAAAAGGGTAGGGGTCCTCTTGAAAACCGACTTTACATTGATGCTTCCAAAGAGAGCTGATAACATTCAACTGTACTGAGTGCCAGAGGGATTTGCAGCTGTCCCTAATCATTCAAATGTCACTTATAAAAAGACCTTTCCACTAAAGTGGGGCAGTGAAGAGGGAGTGAAATTCAGCCTGAAACCATTCCCAAAACACTTCAGCAGTCTGACATCCCCCAAAAATATGCTCAACTGTTTCATCCTTGCCACACAAAACACAAGCAGCATCTATCACACCTGTTTTATGAAGCCTACACTTGACAGCAACTCTTGATGAAGCGGAATCCACCCCCAAACTTTGTGCTTAAATGAAGATTGTGATTTCCAGATATACTGACACCTCAACCAGCACTATTCTCTGTTTTTACCTGCTTGGCATTTTGCTTTTTTCTGGTTGTTTCTAAGCCAAGTTTTTGACCATAACGGATCCCAGTTGTTCCAGTTTTGGAAGCTTGTTTCCTGCTGTTTCTCTGTTCCTATTTCTGATCCTCAGGGACAGTTTTTTTCATAGCAACATGGGGGTATTTAACTTTGGAAGATAGGATGTAGCGCAGAACTATAATCAGGGTATCGGTGGCCTCCTAGTATCATACAGTGGGACCCAAATAGATGCCCTACTGTAGGCATCTCCTTGTGAGATGACATTATCTTGCAGTCATTTTTGAAGTTGATGTTAAAATATTCGACTTTGGTGAAAGCTGTATCATATTGATGACTGTACTGCACTGTAAAATATTTTGTACTTTGTTTGTTGTAGTGTGTTATTTTTAGTTATGGATGCCTTGCATTATCCTTCGATATATTGCATATCCTGTACATAACAGTCCTGTTGACCTTTGACCTTTTGGTCATCTTTGGACATTAATAATGTCTTTCTTTCATCTAATGCATTTGGAGTCCTATTTGGTTAAAGCTGAATGCACAAATTCGTAAATACCATCAAGGCACCACTTTTTGGCATGATTTTTGTGCCTTCTTGTAAAATGTTTCATGTATTTAACTGATTGAAATTCTGTTCTTAGAAAGCATATCGTTTTTGTCAACCAGATCAATATGTGCTTTGAAACTGCTGTACTTCCTCTCACTATAGCCATTCTTCTGAGTGACAATTGCTTGTTGTAGGCATTTTTTCCTTTGCTTATATGGAGTGGTTATCCTTGGTGCAATTCTAGCGGGTGAACTGAAGGAACGAAAGGTGTTTCGTATTTTAACCGGTACAGCAAATTATGTGGAGGTTTATTTGAAGCCTTCATGCCATATTCATGCACATACTAGTGTTTTCATTGTTGGTTATCTGGAAAATAAATAAATTGATACCTTTTATAGTTGTGAATCAAAGAATATCAGATATGTATCTCATTATTCTTGTTATTTATTTGTCCAGTTTACTATGGTATTGAAAATTCATTTTCCAAATTGACTCCCCACATTGTACAGGTAATATTATGTTTTTGGTGTAGAATATAATATGATCTTTCTTCGATGCCGTTATTTAATTATGCTCTGTGAAGTGTGAGGGAGAGTTTGAGTTTGCTTTGACTGATACTTTCTCTCTATGCAGTGGTTTTTAAACTTCTACAATACACAAGTACTTTTAATATTGTTCATGGCAGTGACTTCCTTACTGCTAGCAGGATTCTTTGGTTATCATGTTCACCTTGTTATTACTAATACCACCACTAATGAGGTAAAGCTATAGGCGTGTCAGGAGTTTCTCTGCTATATTTTGAGAGGTTCTGCACATCTCGAATAAATCTTTTCTTGTAGTATCACTGCTCATTCTTTCTTCCTAGGATGTTGATTGGGTTCTTCTAGCTTAAGTGATTTTTGTGGGAAGAAATATAATGTTTTATCATGTTGAAATCTGCAGACTTTCAAGTGGGAGAGCTACAAGAAGTGGCAGATTAGTCTAACTCAAGTCAAAGCTGCTACTGAATCACTGAAGCACTCTGCTGAACTTGTCAAAGCAGGGAAGCAAATGAACCCTGATGCAAACACCCATGACTCAAAGTATCATTTGTTCAATTGTTACCTCAATTTCAAGGGATTATTTTCAAGGTGGAAAAAAGAAAAGCAGTCTTTTGTCCAGAACAATGTTTATGATAGGGGAGTGATTCATAACATTAGTGAAGCTATATATCCACTATCATGTAGAAAATATTTTTCTTTGACAAAATCAGATTAGTCTTTGTCCATTTAACCCGTATCTTGTATGAGTTCTTTATTATCATCGAAAGCTTGGGGTAAGATTTCCCTGCTGCTATTATCAGCAAAAGGATGGTGTATTTTATCCAAAGGTTCCTTCTCTTTTCATAAAAATATCTTGCATAGAATAGCTGGCTCACAAAAGCCTGGAATACAAGTAGTGTGCAGGAATTTTTGAGATCCAATAAGGCAAAGTCATTACTGGACATTTGTAATCAGAACTGGAAGATTTGATGTTAGTCACAATGTAATGCATTGACTATGTGAAGGAAAAATTATGGAACCTTACAAGTAATTTAAACACCTTTTGTAGGTGTTGTAAAATAACTACTGGTCTACTATTGAGAAACTGTTGCAGGTTCTTTTTATTTTCTTTCTTAACATTGGCATTGCCAGGGTGCTATCAAGTGACCATTTCAGTGAAATTGATTTTTTTTGAATAATTGTATCCCATTACTTGGCCTTTAGAGTCATGTGGAATTTGAGAGTTAAAAGTCTCAATATGCAGATTTTCTCTTGCAAAAAAAGGGGCTTGTAAATGCACTTGTAAAGATTGAGATTTTTAACTGGGATATACTATCTCTTTCTATGTCATGAAATATCGATTTCAGGTTAGGTTTTCTTATGACAACTAGAAAATGGTGTTGCTTTTTTCTTTTTCTTTTGCATTGTTATGACATTGAATGCCTTACCCTTGTTAGTGTTTCTTTACTTATAGAGCAGTGGTGCTCTTTTACTTCTTTAGCATTAACTTGTTTAACATATACTGATCAATATCACCATAAACAGAGACAAAAGAACACAAGAGAATTATCCTGGGAAAACCCCAAATGGGGGAAAAACCCAGCAACCTTTCTTAGATAGATTCCGTTCACAAAGCAAGTCCAAAACAGATAAACCCTAGATCAAAGGCTAGCTCCACCAGAAACATCACCACAGCTGCAGCAGCAGCAGCTCTATACCAAGGTAGCACATCTCCTCAAGGAGTAGTGCACAAGAGAGATACCAAAAGACTGAACAAGAAGAAACTGAGTCACTGCAGCTACTGTGTCACCTTCTCCAAACTTGAGCCTTGCTTCTGTGTGGATGAGAGAGTGTGAGTGAGTGAACAAATGAGCCAAGATGTTCTCTATTTATAGTCTTCCTGGCCACTAGACTGGGCCGACTTCTTCTCTGGAAAGGTGCCACTTTATTATTATAATTCTTCCGGGCCAACTTCTCTTCTAGGGTGTTTCAACATCTGTCCAATGGATCTCTTGCTTCTGGAATCTTCTCCGCATCTAAGAAAGGTCATCTAGGAGGGAAAGATCCTCCCACAGCTACCAAACATCAACAACCCTTCTGGTCAGAACTTACTGTTCTATTTGGTGACAAATGCCAACATGATTGGGGTTACTAATAAATGGATCGGTACTTCTCATCTTGAAACCTCACATTTACAAATTTGGTTTGATCCCATATTTTCTTGTAGAGGTGGGCTAATTATATTTTCATAATTATTCTAGGAAATTGATCTGTTTAGTAGCTACTTCTCAGCATGAATCTTTTCAACTTCCAGATTTGGTTTTGTATCTCACATTTGTTGTCATTCAAATCCTGATTTTATTGTGAAGATGAACTAGCTGTAGGTATGATTAGTCTTTTTCCTGTACTCATGATTTTCTTCAATTTGCTTCTTTTTCCTGTATTTCACCTTACATTTCACACATTTTGGAAGTAGTCAAGAAATCTACATATTCCTTCTAACCAAAGAGGTATTAGATTTTTTGCTTCTCCTAGAGTTTAGCCACACACGGTTAATCACACCTAATGCCTCACATTGTTAATCACACCTAATACCTTTTAATTCTGAAGATGCACACATGATACAAGAATGGTCACAATGTTATAGCTTTTTATGTTATTAATTTTTAATTTGTTTTTTCTTTACCAATAACCTTAGGTCGATATTCCAGTTGAATCTCAAACGAGGAAACTATTTACACTTGGGTTCACATATCACCATACTTTGCTCTTGTATTTCTGTGGAGTCATTCTTAATACTTACTGTATTTCTGTGGAGTCATTCTTAATACTTACTCATGATACTAGGTTGTCTCTTATATATATATATATATACACACACATCAGCAAGTCATACATTGTAACTTATATCCTATTTCTCAACACCATTAAGGCAGAAATAAATTTAGAATAAGCTATTGCAGCTAGTGATTTGGCATACTTAATCAGAAATAGACCTTTGACCAACAACTTCATACATACCTCATCTCGCCTCATGGTACATAACGCAGACAAAGAACTGGTCTCATGATCAAAAGCAGAACTGCAACAGGTCTTCCAGAAGGCGACTAGAGCAGAGATCCCCAGGCAGTGCCAAATCCCAGTGAAAGAGGAAATATGCATAAATTATTGAACAATAGATTGTTTTTTATGACAAAATTATGTTGTTAGATTTGTTGTGTCTATGAAGAAAGCTTGTTTCTCCATGCCCTAAACTTTGAGAACCTTAATAATGATCATAGACATTATTCTTTCATCTGTAAATGTTTGTGCTAGGTTTTTTTGTTGAATTCCATTTTCTTACAGAATGTAATTCTGTTGCTAAAATAATTACCCCTCTTTTAGGTATTGAGCATAATTTTATAAAATAATAAATTCACTGAGCTTGGAATCGATATATATATATATAAGAATTGATGAAGAAAACTGCACATATAGCGTCTTTGGAATGTACTTTCGGTTTTATATTGAAATAGAAGGTATTGTTTTTTTTTCTGGGAAAAAAATAGTATCGATGAAGAAGATAATTGTTAATGGAAATATTGTGGTTTTAAATATTTCATTGTATAATAGTTGGTATGAATCACTTTTATCCAAGCAATAAAAATGCCATAATAAATAAATTAACGAGTCTTTAATTGTATTTTATTTTACTCGATTAATTTGTTTTTGACTTTTTGTTCAAGGTATTGCATGTGCCTACAAAGAGAATAAGAACAAATTCAATCCATTTTTTATCAGCTAAACTTGGGAAAGCAATGGTTACAAGGTTAAGTTAAAAAACATGTATATTTATCTTTTATCCAAATTGGGTTTCTTTTCAGACTTCGATTTTGAAAAATGAGAGTTTGGAAGTGGAGTCTTGACGAGAGGCACTCGTTATTTTGCAACTCAACTAGAGTTGGATTATCATTTCTTTGGGCTTCTTCCCCAACCGCAATTTTTGTGGAGTGTTGTTGTGAACAAGCTATTTTTTATAAGCTAATTGGCCTTGCCTGGGCGAATTTGAATTTCCCTGATTCAAGGACCACCCATGCTTCTCCTCCTTTCTTTGCCTAACATTTTGGAAAAAATCCAAGATTTCAAGTTTAAGTGGATGATACCCATTTTCCTCTTGAATATTTGTCCATTTTGAGTATACTCCCTTCAAATGATCTGCCTCTAAACAATGCTTACACCTCACATAGTCTAACTGCTGAGTTAGAAGCATTTTAAACTATTAACACTAATCTTTATTATTATTACAAGTGATTTATGATAATGCTTTTTTGTCCTCTTACGATCCTTTGGTTGTTAAAGCAAGTGATGCCTGGTTAACAAAACTAGTTAATTATCTTACAATTATCATTATACTATATTCATAATTGACTAAAAACTTGAAAAAATGACCATTTAGCATCATGATTATGCATGTCTTAATATACCTCTATAGTGCGTGTCCCTCTAATTGACTAAAAACTTGAAAAAATGACCATTTAGCATCATGAATATGCATGTCTTAATATACCTCTATAGTGTGTGTCCCTCTAGGATGCTAGACTATACTAATTATTTCATACTAAAATCGTCTCAAGCTAGGAAGCATTACTTTTTAATGTATTTAAATTTCCTCCGTTTATGAGAATAAAATTACTTAATTCAAAACATGTTAGTATTTTCTTCACCATAAATGTCAAAAAGCACTTGTGACCATTTAGACCTTGCACATGAGTATATAAGAACGGAATGATAGAACCAAACTGAATAAATACAAGAATGGTAGCTCAAGTAAAGTGGTTGACCTCCTAAGAAGACCCATGCCAAGGCCCGCCCATTCTTTTAGATCTCATATGTGCAACCCACATATGAGAAATCCCAATATGTTATAGATCCTTACTTTGATCCAATGATGGTGTTCATAGAACAATCCTTGGTCAATCACGTGGGATGGTTTTCTTTACATGGTGAATTGATCGTGTCCTCTAGTGAGATCAACCTACCTTCTTATCAAGGAGATCCACTCTTCATCCTATGGAAGACATTTTGATGTGCATAAAACTTTGTTACACTTGCAAAGGTATTTTTTTGGCCTCCCATGCAACAAGTGGAAGATTGCATCTAGAGATGTACACATTACAACCAAAGAAAACTTGTCAACATGAAGCTTTGGATTGTACCAACTAAAGTGCTCACAAGCTCAAGCTCATTCGGTATGGTTCTTACACCATCATACAACAAATGAATTCTAATGCCTTTAAGTTGGACCTCCCACCTTAGCTTGGCATTTATGATGTGGTGAATGTTAACTAGTGGAAGTTATATAAATGATTGGTTGATTGATAGATTATATTATAAGCCTTGTGATTAATGGTATACTTTATAAGCATTGACTAGTCATGAAGTGAAAATGTTGTTTCTAGGTTGCCTAGATGCTTTTGCACTATACCATCATTGTTTCTTTCTCTAATAACTCATTGTAAAATTTCTTCTTGATCTTAGGATTATATTCTCTTGATTCACTTTAGGATTAATGTCATTGTCATCAACCTGTGTTGTTTTGTTGATCATTGATCCTTGGTACAATTCAATTGATTGATGTCGTTTTGTCGACAAATTGTACTTCCATTTTCATTTTTTTCCATAGTATAATTTTTTTTACTTCCATCAACAAGATGTCATTTTAAATTTTAAATAAAAAATTCTTTATTTTCTAATTTTGGTGGACAATTTCTTCATTTTGAAGTTGATTCTTTTCTTTAAAGCCTTCCAATTGACTAAGTTCTCTTTTTCAAGTTTCTTCCGTTTCACCTTATACATTCTCCGAGTCAACATTGTTTGAATCGCCCAATGAAGTTGCTAATGTCATGCCATGCTATCTTCCTTTTATTTTGAAAGAGTATAAAATATTTCATTTTCAAAAGCTAAAGTAAAGGAACTTAAAGTTATATTGATATTACTCTATATGTATCAATTTAAACTAAAATTGTAAAATATAATGATTTATTATTAATTATATATATTTTTATTATTTTAGATAATTTTCCATTTTAATTTAAGTATTGGGTTATACTTAACTTTGAGATTTGTAATTGGTTAAATAACTTATCATCACAATTGAAAATAATAACCCATTTGCACTGTAATTACAAAATTACAAGGAAACATACTTTAAAACAACCCTGTAAACTAATCTTTATTCTTTCTCATTATTGAAACCCATTTATTTAAACTTAAAATTTTGAAATGATATACTTTCATGGTCATTTAAATGGTACTTCTTGACTTTTAAAAATGAGACCCTTGTATTTGAATTGGAAGTTAGGTAATATATTTGAATTGGAAGTTAGGTAATATACTTTTGATGTGTGATTCTTCTTATTTGAATTGGAAAAGTTAGGTAATACACTTTTGATGGGTGATTTTTAAGTTAAGTAATAGTTTTTTGATATACAACTCTGGTTTGTATTTGAATTGGAAGTTAGGTAATATATTTTTGATGTGTAAATCAATAAGTGTTAGGTCTTAAATAAAATGTTTTAATAGTCACTTTAAGTAAAATATATTTATATATATATAAATATATTCTAATAATATGGGGAGTTGACTTGATATTTGACAAAAATACTAATAACAAAGATATATTTCAATATTAATTATATATAGAGAGAGTACAAACACAAATGTATTTCAATATCAGTTATAAATACAATATTTCAATATTAATTATATATAGAGAGATATTAATTACATATATATATATATATATAGAGAGAGAGAATGCAATTGAAAGTACACATTTTATGTCTTCTAGTTATTAGTGAATATGGGAGAGATGTGTTATTCCTTCCATGTTCAATATGGAATTGACAAGTGACAATACTTATGTTAACCACCTTGACAAAAAGATGGATGTTCTTCCCTCTCAATCTATGATGACGAGCCACAATTGCACACTCATCAGTTTAAATCACTCCTCCTCATGCTATGACGAGCCACAATTGCATGCTCATCAATTTAAATCACTCCTCCTCATGCTATTTGTTATCTCTTATTTCAATTGCAAATTTTTTTAGGAGAATTAATTTATTATTATTTTTGAAAACATTCCTCTTCGAATATCAGCACTTAAAGTGCGCAGGTGGTACTGAAATTTTAGATAAGAAAATGACATTACTTATTTCAGTTTGAACATGATTGACCCATAGACCAACAACAAGGAAAAGGCATCTACAAGGTCTCTTGCTCATGCGGGAAATGTTACATTGGGGAAACCAGACGATCATTTCAGGTAAGGATCAAGGAACATGAAGCGGACATTAGAAATGAACGCACTCGCACTCCATCCTTAGCAGAACACACTTAAGACCAAACATCATGTCTGCCTTGAGGATACCAAAATACTAGCAAAAGAGGACCATTACTACAAGAGACGCTTAAGAGAAGCTCTAGAGATAATCAAGCACCCCAACAACATGAATAGAGACGGTGGCCTGGAGGTAAGCAACTTTTGGTACCCATTAATCAACCAACTTAGGGAGCCTCATAGATCGAATCAGGTTTGACACCGCCTCCCTTTCCTTGCTTGTTTTTGGTTTACTTTTGAGTCAGTTTATAGGTCTAAAGGTCTAACTAACCTTTTATTACCCACTTTAAAATTCTAATTTTAGAAACCTCTACTACACTTATCACTAATTAAACTATTTATACCCTAATCCTATGACACTATATATACTAATACTCAATTTTACCTTTCCAACCCTAGATTATCTTATACATTACTAATTACACTTCCTAATCACTTAAGACCTAAATTATAAATCAACCCATACCACATAGTATCCTAAGCCCTTTAAAAATTTCTAACCCTTAGTTTATATATATATATAACATTATCAAACCTAAAAATGATATACAAAACCATAACAAATACACAAACTTACACTCTTATATCCTTTAGAAACCCTAGATTTATTATAATCACTTATAACCTAATTCAAAAATAAAACATAACACCTAGACCTAATAATAATACAAAATCATATTAAAACATAATTTAACCCTATTATATCAAACTCAATAAAAAAACCCCTTAGCTTATATATATAACATTTATTTTTCCTATAGAAACCCTCGTTTTATTATAATCACTGAAAACCTAATTCTTAAGTTAAACATAATACCTAGACCCAATAATAATACAATAATCATATTAAAAACATAATTTAACCCTATTAGATCATATTAAACTCATTTAAGAAACCCTAGAACTATTAATAATCAATAAAAATCAATCTAATTCTAACCCTAAGTCTTTATATTTATAAACTCAACGCTAATAAATTCCCTTAAAACCCTAGACTTATATATACTATTATAAAAAACCTAGAATTATGGAATATTATTAATTATTATTTATCATTGTTTTATTAACTCTAATTGATTTTAATTTTATTTTAGTTCTAAAAATAGGGTTTTACAGACAACCGACCTAATTATAATCTCAAACTGTCCTGCATCTACTATTAATTGACTAAGATCAACAAGCTTTGAAATTGACGATTAGTACTGATGATGAATCCTGATTCGAATTCGAAATGTCGATGACAAAAATGACACCAATTGTGGATTATCCGACAAATAACTTCGAAACTCCTCACCATAGAAATCTGAAAACAGTAATATAGAGAGATCTTCACGAAAAGTAGATTCTTTTTCTTTTTAGTACATGCCCCAACGGGGAGTATAGTTTTAGGCTCGCGGTCAAATTCTTTTGACCACGTATGAGTTCAGTAACTATAACTAAATTTTCCTAAAAAAATGTTTATTATTTTTCTTTTCAAAAACTAAAAAAACAATTTGATTTTTTTATAGGTTTAGATCGAAGTGATGGGACTGAATGAACCTGGTGGTAAGTTATACTTTTTCAAGTGTATGAAAGTGATGGGACTAAATGTCCTTGGTGGTGAGCAGGCTTGGAATTTGACGGGCTACAACCTGTCTTTTGTCCCTCAACCCGTATTTGACAAATTGTTATAAAAATCAAACGTCATCACTGACTTGCATTAAAATTATCTACCTATCAAATTGACGTGTGACCGCCTCCAGTACCCATCAAAAACTCTAATGGGTATATCACATGTGAACATAGGGTTACAGTGATATAACATAGGGCTAGGGCCTAGGAATCGGGACGTGGAGGTTGGGTTATATGCAACTTGTAGGGAAGTAGTTGTGTATAAGTAAATGCCATAAATGAATCACTGTCGCTGCACTGTCGTATAACCATAAGATACATAAACTAATAAATTTTAGATTGCGCCCAATCCTGAGGGTCGAATCCCGATGGTAGCGCGTTACACAATAATCTTGTTCATTGATCAAACTTTAGTGTTATCTATTGCAAGCTGCAACCTACTCATATCCGGTGGTGGCTGAGGGAGACCACCAAGTTCTTTGGACATTCACCGAAAGCCTCAGCCCCTAGTTACAAACTATTAGTTCATCGAAAGTCCATAATTCTCATCACACCGAGTGGAACCTGATGCAGTTTACCCTTCATCCCATCAGTGGAGCGACAAGCCTAACTGCTTATTTCTTGTTGCTACTTGTTGGCTGTATGGTTGGATGAGAGGATGGATGGTGGTGGTACCGCTGCCTAGAATAATGAACAGGGTTGCTTCCCAGTGGAGAGGTAGACAAAAATGTGACCATTTGTTCTTGATCTTGGCAGATCAATACCCAAACTTTGTTTTCCCTTCCTCTTCTTCACCCGATGGGTGGTGAGTAATTGTTTGTTTTGGTATGTTCACTTGGCTTTGCAACTTGAATGAATGTTTATTTGTGAAAATGATGTCGTCTTTCATACTCTCATCATATGAATATTAGAGACAATGTTGCACGTTTATTGTGTATAATTTTTATGTCTCTTTCTCTCTCTATAACTTAGCTTGTATTTGCAATTTTTCCCATTCTTTAACATGGTCTTCGAGGAAGTGCAAGAGAAGAGAGAGAAGAGATGTGTGAGGCAATGAGAGAGCTTGAAAATTCTATGAATGTGTAGACTTGTTTAAGAAGAGACAAAGATGTAGACGAGAACTTTGAAAATTTGATGGATAAGGGAGACATTGTGATGGAGAAAAGGATGTTGCACGACGCTGGGACAAGTAGTTTTGAGAGAAAGAATTTGGAGTTGAATGTGTTGGTAGAGAAGAGTTTGTTGTTGTGTTGAAGCAAGAAGGATTTAAGATAAATGATTTAAATGAGTGGGAATGGTTTGATTTTCTGTTAGATGAAGAGTAAAAGATGGAAATATTAGAGGAACAAGCAATGCAAATTTGGAAACATGACTATGGTTTGCCTCCAAGTATCCAAAACCATTTTGAGTGCCTAAATGATTAGATTAGGTGAGTTTTGTAGTTGTAGCCAAACTATAAATCTTAGGTTCCATCATGGAAGAGATGACAATTCTATTGCATGCACATTAAGGGGTTCTGGCTGGAGAAGGAAGTACATGCAATGTTGATGGTGTTGGTAGAGTTGGAAACTCCACCTCTTGTTAGATGTACCAATAGTTTCTTTTTGTTAGGAGGGCGATTTGTTGTGAGGGAGTTGGATGATTTGTTGTAAAGGGAGTGTTGAAAATGATACCCCTAGACATCCAACACACGAACATTTCATTTTATTTGTAAAATGACTTTGGCATTTCACATTCTGTTTGGGCGTTAGAATGATTTAGTCATCCACATCTATCTATAAATATGTGCATTGTCAATTATAAAGGCATACCTGCAATTTTATTGTGTACAATTTGTTTGTCTCTACAAATTTCCCTTTTTTAAATCAATTTTAACTCAAGAATGCCTTCTTAGAGTATCTAGTTAGAAATTTGGCTTGAATGTTGACACATTTGTTTTGATTCCTAAAAATACCTCTATCATGTGAGAATGCATTTGCTCCATCAAACATATAAAACTACAAATGATCCAAATGTTGCATATGACTATGGCCTCATGATGCAGGAGCATTGTAAGCAACAAGCAAGCGCGAAGACGGAAGACAACTGGAAAGCACCAGTGCACATTTTTTGAAATGTTTTGAAACATTAATGTAATAGTTAAGAGGAAGCACACTTAGATATTGTAAATAGATCTTGAGTGATTGCTCTCATCTGTAGTGGGTGAAGACATTTATGCATAATTAATGTAAGTAGGTAGGTTTAAATGCAGATTAGACAGTTTAGAGCCTAGGAGGGAAAACCGACTATAGACACCCTCATCTTGTATCATTGTAACATTATCAAGAAGGAATAGAGCATAGAGGAGAAAAGAAGCAGAGAGCTGTGTAGAAGAACCCATGTACAAAAGTTCTGAAATTAATATATATGAAGCTTTGATTCAGACTCATGGTGTTCTAATACTTTCTGTGTACACATGCTGAATGTTATGCTTATGGTTGTTTTACTCTTTCTGTTGTACATTTGCTTTTATGCTATATATGTATGATTTCATGTTAAGTATTTGAAGTCTGAGAGAGTAAGGAAATGAGTTTCAATTGTTTCTCTTCTTGAGTAAAAGTTCCTGCAAGGAGTGCAGTGGAGCGTCCGCAAGGAGTGCGTTGACGGGTTCAGAGTTCATCTCTGAAAGCTCAGGAGGGATACCGTTGTTTTTCATTTTCCGTAGAAGTGCAAGTTAGGCACATAAGCCCTGCAAGGTGTGCGCAGGCTGGTTGGAAGTTCAGAACTTACCGACCCAAGAGGAGGTTGAAGACTACTGTCGCAAGGAGTTGCACAGAGTCAAAATAACTCAAATACTTAGACGTATTTGAGGAAGTGCTGCAAGGAGTGCGTGCAGAAATCTCATAGGAGATTGAGTTGGCGAAGGAAAGCTCATGAGAGTTAGCGTCTTCAAGGTGTTGAAGAGCAGAAGAGGGGTTGTAATCATCATGCAGAGGCCAAGCCAAGGATAAGAGGACCGTTGAGGTGACTTAGAGCAGAGATTTTTTTGAAGAAGGAATTTGAACGGTCGAGGCTCTCCAAGGAGAATTCCTGAAATAGCGAGAGCCGTAGGATCTGCGGGAGCTGCAAGGCAGATAAGGGTCGTTGATCTCGACTTATTGGGACGTCAGATCATTTTGTCATTTCGGGGTTCGAAGGTCCGAAGTGTAAGCCAAAATCCTTGGCTGATCAATTCCCCGAAACACAAAAAGGAGATTTTTTGTGTGTGGAAACAGGGAGAAGGCGACACGTGGAAGGGTAGGAGACTTCCTATCAAGGTTCGCGAAAGCAGAGGAGGAGAAATACCATTTCGGTATTTCGAAAGTTCAGAGGTCAGAAGGTGGAGAGGACATAGAGTTTGAGCTTTGGCATATCGAACTCCCGGTACGCGAAATTGCGCTGACCGTTGGATCAAGGGAGAGTTCACAACCATTGATCTCCTAAAAAGGGGGATTTCGGGATTTCGGTAATTCGAATTTCGGGACTCTGGGAGTCGAGGGGAAGAGTTGCACGACATCGCAACCCCCAAAATCGCGAAAGGAGAAAAGCCGAAATTGACATCAGGAAAAAGATCAAGTGTTGGCATTTCGGGTTTCGGAGGTCGAAGAGGTAAGGCGCTCGACCATGGGATTCGTGAAATCGCGAAGTTCGATATCCCGAATTGAAAGAGGAAATTTTCTCAAGGTGTTGTTGTGGGTAGATTTCCCGAAAGGGAAATAGAAGAGCCAATCGAGCTCTCGGGCCGAAAGGAGAAGATCTTGTGCGGATCCCGACCTGCAGGTTTGGGGAGGGGTCTGCGTCAATTGTGGTATCAGAGCATAGGAAAATTTTCTTTGCTTTCTCTAGCAGGGAAAAAAGGAGTTTTACAACCATGCCACCGAGAAGAAGAGACAGGCAAACACCTGATCCACCAGAGGAAAGGGAAATGACAAGAAGGAGGGGTAGGCAATTACCTGAGCCGTTAGGGGCAAGAGAGATGCGTGAACTACGTGCCAGGATGGATGCCATGGAGACAACACAGAGGCGCATAGTCGGTGCTGGAGATATCAATGAGTCTGAAAGTGAAGATGAAGCTGGACATGGACGAGAAGAAGTTGCAACAGAAGAACGCCTATTCAGGGCTGTTGCAAGGATAGGTGCCAGGGAAAAAATGGACATTCCAGTATATGAGGGAAACCTGGATGTTGAAGAGCTTCTAGACTGGATTAGAGCTCTGGATAAGTATTTTGACTATGAAGATGTCGAGGAAGACAAGAAGGTCAAACATGCTGTTACAAGACTTAAAGGGCATGCGACATTGTGGTGGGATGAACTACAGGCTGATAGACGTTGCAAAGGCAAGCATAAAATCAAGAGTTGGGATAGAATGATTGCAAAGATGAAAGCAAAATTCATACCCAAGGATTACCAAATCACTCTATTTCGGAGAATGCAGAATCTGAGACAGAAGTTGATGTCAGTGAAAGAGTACACTGAAGAGTTCTACAAGCTAAACATCAGGGCAGGTCATCACGAAAGTAATGATGAAAAGGTTTCCAGGTATTTGAATGGTCTGAGATATGACATCCAAGATGAGATGAGCATGATGACCATCCAAATGGTGGAAGATGCTTATCAGATGGCTCTGAAGGCTGAAGAGAAGCTGAGGCGAAAGCAAGGTCAAAGAGGTCGAGGCAGAAGTCAGCCCAGAGGCAAGGAAATTGTCCAAGATAGGGGTCAGAAACCTAAAGAAGAGTGGAAGAAACCTCAACCTCAAACTAAGAGAGGTGGAAGCTCATAGAGAGGGCAGTATGATGAACATAGAGGATAGTATGCTGATAACAACACTTTTCCTCGTGCTAGAGGAAGAGGAAGAGGCAGAGGTGGAGTAGTAAAATGCTTCACATGTGGAAAGAATGGACATAAGTCGTATGAATGTCCAGATAAGAAGAAAGAAGGAGGGGAAACTCACATTGCCGAAGCACAGAGATGGAACATTGAGGCAGAAGATGCTGAAGGTGGAAGATCACTGATGATGAGAAAATTTCTCTTAACGCTAGAGAAGGAAGTAGAAAATCCAGTCCAAAGGAATAGACTTTTTCAGACTGCTTGCAAGACCAAAGACAGGGTATGCAAAGTTATCGTGGACAATGGTAGCACATACAATCTCGTTTCTACAGAGATGGTAGAAAAGATGGAGCTGGAGACTATTGAACATCCAAGCCCATACAGAGTTTCATGGCTACAAAAAGGACATCAGGTAAATGTCACTAAACAATGTTTAGTTGAAATTAAAATAGGAGGATATAAGGATGAAATACTATGTGATGTCATTCCCATGGATGT
>SNQJ01S0005998.1:190798-216995 GCA_010110895.2 Picea sitchensis
CAACCCCTAACCGCCTAGCACCTGGGCGTATAGGGGTTCATATGACCGCGCGTATAGGAAAAAGGAGCCAACAGTTACAACCGTGCCAACCATATTAACTCCCCGCTCCGGTCGTGGGAATATGGTGTATAGCATAGAACCACGGGTCTTGGTTTTAAAAAAAACCCGCGCACCAACAATCAGCTATACGATATGTGTTATGGTCATATGTGCAATCAAACGACCGCGGGCCGGGGCTAAGCCCCGACCCGACCCCCCGCCAATGGTTACAAACTTTAAACTTAAATATATATGAATTGGTATATATAACAAGGCACAATTGATAGTCCGTTGGTCGGACGGTCTTTGCGAAGGTGATCAAGCGGTGGGGAGGTCCGGGGGTCGAACCCCACGACTCCAATAGTTTTACATAACAACCATAAAGCAATAAAGGGGTGCCACGTGGCAACCCATGATTGGGCCACGTGGCACCTTACCATTGACCAACAAAACGCCACGTGTCACGATATCATTCGACCATGCTTGCCAATCAAAATTTTCCATGTCAACACCTGACACATCATCGTACGGTCGTACGACCCTGCCACGTCAGACTGTACGGACTGTACAGTCTGCAATTTTTTTTTGCCTGTTTGACTTATCGGACAGAACGCGATATCTTCTCCATACGGAGCCCATTTGACAAAGTAAATATATCGCCGGAATCAGGAAGACGAGACGGACGCAATGGCATTGGTTTCGTCGCAGTCCGAGCACTTTCATTTTTGAGCATTTTTCAAGCCCTGTCAGGCTTCTGGACCCGATTTCGGATCAGGAAGAGACATCCAGTTGAAGATGCCAGCTGGGAGAATGAAACAAAAATTCAGAAGCATGGACAGACAGTGCAAGAGCTCATGAACAGGAGTCCATGAAAATTTTCAAGTGAGGGAGTATGATGCAGGAGCATTGTAAGCAACAATCAAGCGCGAAGACGGAAGACAGCTAGAAAGCACCAATGCACATTTTTTGAAATGTTTTGAAACATTAATGTAATAGTTAAGAGGAAGTATACGTAGATATTGTAAACAGATCTTGAGTGATTTTTCTCATCTGTAGTGGGTGAAGACATTTATGCATAATTAATGTATGTAGGTAGGTTTAAATGCAGATTAGATAGTTTAGAGCGTAGGAGGGAAAAATGACTATAGACACCCTCATCTTGTATCATTGTAACATTATCAAGAAGGAATAGAGCATAGAGGAGAAAATAAACAGAGGGTTGTGTAGAAGAACCCATGTATAGAAGTTCTGAAATTAATATATATGAAGCTTTGATTCAGACTCATGGTGTTCTAATACTTTCTGTGTACACATGCTGAATGTTATGCTTATGGTTGTTTTACTCTTTCTATTGTACATTTTCTTTTATGCTATGTATGTATGATTTCATGTTAAGTATTTGAAGTCTGAGAGAGTAAGGAAATGAGTTTCAATTGTTTCTCTTCTTGAGTAAAAGTTCTTGCAAGGAGTGCAGTGGAGCGTCCGCAAGGAGTGTGTTGACGGGTTCAGAGTTCATCTCTAAAAGCTCAGGAGGGATACCGTTGTTTTTCATTTTCCGTAGAAGTGAAAGTTAGGCACATAAGCCGTGCAAGGTGTGCGCAGGATGGTTGGAAGTTCAGAACTCACCAACCCAGGAGAAGGTTGAAGACTACTGTCGCAAGGAGTTGCACAGAGTCAAAAGAACTCAAATACTTAGACGTATTTGAGGAAGTGCCGTAAAGAGTGCGTGTAGAAATCTCATAGGAGATTGAGTTGGCGAAGGAAATCTCAGGAGAGTTAGCATCTTCAAGGTGTTGAAGAGAAGAAGAGGGGTTGTAATCATCGTGTAGAGGCCAAGCCAAGGATAAGAGGACCCATGAGGTGACTCAGAGCAGAGATTTTTTTGAAGAAGGAATTTGAACGGTTGAGGCTCTCCAAGGAGAATTCCCAAAATAGCGAGAGCCTTAGGATCTGCGGGAGCTGCAAGGCAGATAAGGGTCATTGATCTCGACTTATTGGGATGTCAAATCATTTCAGCATTTTGGGGTTCAAAGGTCCGAAGTGTAAGCCAAATTCCTTGGCTGATCAATTCCCCGAAACACGAAAAGGAGATTTTTCGTGTGTGGAAACAAGGAGAAGGCGACACGTGGAAGGGTAGGAGACTTCTTATCAAGGTTCGCGAAAGTAGAGGAGGAGAAATACCATTTCGGTATTTCGGAAGTTCGGAGGCCGGAAGGTGGAGAGGACATAGATTTCGAGCTTTGGCATATCGAACTCCCGGTACGCGAAATTGCGCTAACCGTTGGATCAAGGGAGAGTTCACAGTCGTTGATCTCCTAAAAAGGGGTATTTTAGGATTTCGGTAATTCGAGTTTTGGGACTCCGGGAGTCAAGGGGAAGAGTTGCACGACATCGCAACCCCCGAAATCGTGAAAGGAGAAAAGATGAAATTGACACCAGGAAAAAGATTAAGTGTTGGCATTTCGGGTTTCGGAGGTCGAAGAGGTAAGGCGCTCGACCAAGGGATTCACGAAATCGCGAAGTCTGATATCCCGAATTAAAAGAGGAAATTTTCTCAAGGTGTTGTTGTGGGTAGATTTCCCGAAAGGGAAATAGAAGAGCCAGTCGAGCTCTCGGGCCGAAAGGAGAAGATCCTGTGCGGATCTCGACCTGAGGGTCTAGGGAGGGGTCTGCATCACCTCAAATCAAAATACAGAGAACAAGCATAAGGAAGAAACCTAAGAAAGGACTAGATCTTGCTGCTAGGCCCATTTAATCCAAATGCAGAATATGGGCCTATGGTTATGGCCTCGAGTAAACGTACAAACTATATTCACGCAGGGAAGTCAAGAAGGAACTGTTGCCCCTTAAGAAGAGATATTGCTGGAAGTAGAATCGCTAGGAAAAGGAAATCAACTAGAAAAAAAAATAATTGATTGGCCATGGATAACAATCATAGGGGGGAGTCTCATGGTATGCACTCTGTTACTATGAATTATTTTCATCATGTCAGAATTTGCAACAAAATATTATATAATGCTTGACCTCCTCCCTAGATCTTGGTTTTGGTTTACTTCCCTTCCTCCCCTATTATTGATAGTTGATAGGACAAGACAAAGGACAAGAATCATTGGTTGTGGGATGTACATACTTTGTGTGTTTTATTTCCCAGTTCTTTTTAGCTTCGAATTACAACATACACATAAATATATATAAGAACTGCAACTGTGTAATAAAACAAAAATAAACTTTTAGACTTCAGCCATATTTGAAAATAAAACAAAAATAGTAGGATCCTAAGTAGTTGGATATCCCACACTACCAATTTTCAACAAAAATACCTTGGATAAAATTGCAACTACCAAGAGCTCATTATACACAATAGTTGTAACTTGTATATATTTTATATTTGGTTTTTCACACTGTTATAGTTTTATATCAAAATTGTGGATTGTGGAAGATTTGAATATCTTGTGTATCTAATTACCAGAATAAATGATTTAATTAATTGGGAAAAATGCAAGCTTTAGTGGGTGTCAAGTGGAATAAAATCTTGATACATACACGAGGACATAATCTTTAATCTTTGCATACAATTGGATATCTTCTAGTGGACTGCAATATTTTTCAACTCTTAGTTTCTTTCTATGGTGAAATGTCATTTCTCATGTTGAATTGTTTTCATGTGAAGCAAGCTGATTGAATATACAAAGAGTTAAAGGATTGGTTTTTATTCATTACAATAGACTACAACTATCTAGGTATAATATCGAAAACCATTTTAATGGATATGTCTTGGTATATGTTTTTTTTGGAAGCATATCTTTAAGTCTTTTTTCAACATATATAATTAATAATAAATTTTAATTTAGATATTGACAGTCATAAATTTTAATAGGTATTGATTCTTATGTTTATAAATTTTCTAATAGAAATTTTTTTAATTTTTTTTATAGACAAGTATAACTAAACATATGGTTTTCTTTGGGACATGCCTAAGTTGACTTTTGGGTTTCACCTATTTCTTTTATATAGGTGGATACACTCTCACATATGTCTCAAAAAAGAAAAATGCAAGCTACAATTGGAGAAATGTATGGATGGACAAAAGAGAAAACTTCTAAGACTCAAAATCCTTCAAGTGAAGAAATCCATAATCCTCAATTGGAACAACAATTGCATGAAATTTTTGGAAGTTTGTTTGAGGATGATCTAGATAAAGAAACATACGAAGTTGAAGAAGATGATAACAATCAAGAGAAAATCGAAGGGCAAACAAAAATAAAATTTCGTATGGAATGGTTAGATAAGTTTGATTCACTGAATTATGTGAGGCATGATGACACAATCACTATGAAATGTAGTTATTGTGAGAAGTATATGATGAGTGGACCATGGGGTTTAGGGAATGGTTGTACCACATTACAACATAATGCTCTTGTTACTCACGAAATATCACTGGTACATAAAGATGCTAAGGGAAGATGGATTAATGAATTAGAAAGAAAGATGAAGCCAATTCCATATCATATTAGGCGGATGGAAGATGAAAATAAGGAAAGAGTGATTACCACAATGAAAATATCGTATTTTGTCCGCCAAGAAGATTTATATTTATTAAAGTATGAAAAACTTTGCAAATTTATCATGGATGCAAAAACACCGCATATGCCAAAGTCTCAAGATTATTCTTCATACACAAATCATAAGTCTGCAAATGATTTTATATATTGCATATCAAGACATCTTGAGCAAATTTAGATAAAAAATATGTTGGAAAGTCATTTCTTTTCATTAATGGTTGATGAAAGCAGTGATCACAACTTAGAGCAACACCTCGTTGTTTATACAACTTATTTAGATTCAAAGGGTCTTGGGCCACCTATTTCATAGTTTATGAAACTCAAGAATGTAATAGATGGAAAAGAAAAACAATAAATGACAGTGTTAGTGAATTAATAAATGTTAGAGAGTTTCAATATACAAATTTGATAGTTGTTTCTACAGATGGAGCTTCAACAATGATTGGACATGAAAATGGTTTTGTTTCATTTTTGAAAAAAAAACACTCCAAACCTTATTACAGTTCATTGTGTAGCTCATTGTGAGTCTTTAGATGCAACAAATTCTTCTAAGAAAATACCTGAGTTATTATATGTTGAAAAAATTGCAAACAAAGTCTATTCATGGGTTCAAAATTCACCAAAGAGAAGTAATGGAACTAATGATTTGCTTAAGTTTATGCAAATCGATGTTCTTGATGTTCTACAAATACACTTAGTGAGATGGCTATCGAGGGGAAAAGTTATTATAAGGCTTGTGAAGCTTATGCCAATGATTTTAACTTTGTGGAAAAATGAAAAAAAAAACTTCATCATGGTATGATAAGACACAAATTTACTCCATTAATTTTTTTTTTCATATTTTGGCTGATGTGTTGGGTGAATTGAACAAGATGAACAAGGATTTTCAAGAAGAAAATGTAGATATTACAACTATTGTCTTGGCTCTTGATGTAACTATAAGTACATTGTCTAGATGGTTTTTGAGAAAAGAAACATTTGTAGAAGGAAAAACGTATCTTGCAAAATTTTTAAGTGATTCTCAATATGGATATATTGAAATTAAAGATGAAGGGGTAGTTATAGATAGACATGAATTGCAATACATTTCTATACCAACTATGGACATTGATTATAGTGGTATAAGAAAACGAACCATGCAACCTTGTATTGAAGGCACACAAGAGAGCTGCCAACAACTCACGAAAGGTTATATTAAGTCTCTCATAGACTCTTTGAATGAATGATTCCCATATCTTCATCTTTTTAATGCAACAAAATTGTTCAGTCCTTGTTATTACCTAGAAGAGCATCATAGTCCTGAGAAAAATTCAGAGCGTTGGCTTTTTAAAATCTTTCAACATTTGCAACATACCATATCAACGGAGGTTGGACTTGTCCCTTTATTTTATGTTAAATCTTGTAAAAGAGAGCTGCACCCTTTTGTTGATTCATTAAATCTAGCTTGTGAGGGTTTTTCAATGTGTTAACACTAGAAGTCACCTTCAGATTGCATTGAAGGTAAGCCAAGTACCCATCAGTTTATATGTCATAGGTAATTGCGTTTTGAGTGGTCAAACGGAGAAAACTCAATAATAATAGCGTTCTAACTCAAAAATCTGGACTAGCATGCATAAGCAATTGAGGTCTGGAATCAACTTTAGTCAGTAAGTTGGAGTAAGGGTGACTAGGAGGAAGATTTAGTGAGAAAGGTGTAGAGGTCTGCTATGAACATCATATTTTCCAGCAGCCTAAAGAGGAAAAAATTAAACACAAGGTCCTCTTGGATTCAAATTTCAAGGAAGCTGAAAGAAATCATAACAATACTATAATCAAACATTTATCATAATACAGTTACAACAATCCATTAGAATCAATCAAACATGAACTCTCTCACTATCAGAGGAAAATAAGATGGAGTAAGAAAGTTGACTTGGATTAACCAAGATATCTCAAAAACAAATACATAACTAGAGAACGAGTTGTTCTCAATTAAAATATTACAATATTAGGTAGCCTAGCTCAACCATTTGACCATAACAAAATATCGAAACTGAGTATATATAATCATAACTGCTGCAACTACCAGGAGCATGATCGGGCCCCTGCATTCAAAGCTTCCAGTCGACGCCCGCTCTGTCAGACTGTGCAGGCCTTCTCATGTCAGATGAGAGACAAGCACAATTATGCGTTTTATAGGAAAATCCATCCAGGAGGAAGCTTCAAGTGGAAAATCCGCCTTCATGGCTGCTCTCTGCAACAATTTCCATTTATGGGGTGAGACGAGGTCTCAACTGCCACCCCTATCTTCAATAACTTCCTTCATTGGGATTAGGACGAGGCCTGACACCCATGAATGCTTCCAGGCGGTGCCCACGACTTATTCAAGTCAATCCTAACGCCTCGAGGCTCTGTAAATCTTCCCCTGTGACCAATATAGGCGCTGTAGGTGCTAAGCTCCTTCTTCATCACCCCTTCATGCTTGTGACCTCGGGCTGTGACCTGGCGCTTATCCCATATGACGCTTCGAGATTTCACCCTTTGGATATTTTCACAACACCAGACCATAGAATTCTCGATGCCCTCTTTGACGAAATCTCTAAGCAATGGGCGCTAGTTTATTTTCCCAGGCACGCCCCCCATATGACCTTGGGCTGTGACCCGAGGCTCCACCTTTGAGTGCTTCAGAACTTTGGGCTTCATCCACTTCAAAACTTCGGGCTTTACGCATCTCTCATTTCAAATTTCCCGAAGTGACTTTCTCTGCAGCTTGGATCTGGCACCACGTGTCCCTGTGGATCAAGCGACTCCTGCTCACTTCGGGTTTCGGGACTTCAAACCTTTGACGAACAACTTTAACAATATTCTGAACTCTCGATTCCCGCGATAATTTTCCACCGTCGATCTCTCCTGATGAGATCTACAGTCCAGTTTTAACCTTTGCTCGACCTTGGGACTTCAGACCTTTTTCTATGGCGCTATACATCGTGCACTTTCAGATTCCGAACACCCGCAAACCGCCAATCTAAAATCCACATGGAATCCCAGTCGTTGGAAGCTGAACTCGCCCATTTTCTTGATTCGAGTTTGGAATGGGTCACTCTGAAAAGGTGCACTTTGAAATCGAGACTGATACCCACACAAGAAAAGGATTGGGTCGCCCTGCAGACCTTAGACAACTTTATGTGATAACATTTGGCTCCATAGGGGATGGCATGCTCCCGGTGAGCTGCCAAGAACGCGCAGTTCCAGTGCCTTAGTTGTTGGGATATGGAGTCTAGCTCAAAACTTTCGCTGAAGAAAACAGGGAAATATGTACACTTCTCTACTTACAAAAAGAAAGAAAACACACATGCTCCAGAAGGAGCTTATTTATGTACAAACCTAAGCTAACTGATTTTTACAAAGTGCTAGGTGAAAGAAAACTTCCGCCATAGCCACCCAGACTGTCTGTTGATATAATTATTTTCTTCACTGCAGATGATCCACAAAAAGTTAGGGAAGTATGACAATAGAATGAAAACATGGTTTGGAACACTGACTATACCCCCAAATAATGATAATATGAAAAATTTTGTAGGCTCCAATTCTTTGGGAAAACACAACTCCATATATAACCCCATAGGGTCACAAAATTCATAATTAGGCATGCTCAACCGGTTGGAAATTACCTCATTTCTTTCATTATTGCTCACTTGTCGTTTGATGTTCTCAAAGTGTACAAGTGGGTGGAGGATTGATGTAGGTTGGCTAATCCCAGGTGATACCTACTTGTTTATAGGTTCTGGACGTGAGATAAATTGCCCATTTAACTCTTCCTTTTCTCCTTCATGGCTCTCCCAAGGATCCGATTCATAATCATCATAATTGTGAACCATGGAAAAGCTCTGCTCTTCGTCGTCTTCAMTGGGATATCCATCAAAATTTGTTTGTTCCTGGTTAGTATCTGACATCACTTCTTATCATAAGCAGGGCTGCCAAGAACATCTTCTTCAAGGACTAGAATATCCTCTCCATTTTCGTCATAAGAGTGGAAAGCAAAATCTGCCTCCAATTCCTCTATTCTTGCAGAAAGTGATTTTACCGGATTTATCAACTCCTCAGAGGTATACCCCTCATCCTCACAAATTTCATAAGAATCAGTTATGTCTTGAACATGGTCTTTATATTCCTCACAACAACTATGACAAATTAAATCAGAGGAATAAAACTTTTGACAGTGCCTATTGAAAGCCGCATAAAATTGCTCCATGGAGGAGATGCTAGCAGGGGGTAAGGAGTGGTACCACGTGCGAGCATCTCCTTCTAACAAGATCATGAACATATTTAATAATAAATCCTCATGATGTATTTCCCATTGATGCATGAGTTCATGAAACTCAAGGAGATGCTGAGCAGGGTTGTCCTCTTTACGCTCTCTAAATATGGGAAAATAATCACCCCATTCATTTGGAGTAGGAACAACATTAGGAAAACCAAGAACACAGGAGAAATTAAAAGGAGCATACCTCCGAGCCAATATTTTTTCCATTTCGAACCAGTGGAGTCGCCAATCGATCCTTTAATCATGGAGTCGCCAGGTGAATGATATGCAGTCTGAATTTGTTTGGCCTTTGTTCACCATCAAAGACTAGATCTGATCATTGTCAATCTCCCAGGGAAATTTCAAGCTAAGAAAGAGGTTGCTAAAAGCCTTCTCGAAAAATTTCTCTGGGTCATCTCGGGTGTGCTAGAGGTAGTCACAACCGAAATAGTGGAGTCGACACAGTGGAGTCGCCAGGTGCAAGTTGCAATCTTTGATGTACTGAGTTCTAATGCACCTTCAGAACTAGTAAGCTTTGTCGTTCTATCCCAGGGAAATGTGTTCAATTCGTTCCCCGACAACGACGCCATAAATGTTAGCACTAGAAGTCACCTTCAGATTGCATTGAAGGTAATCCTAGTACCCATCAGTTTATATGTCACAGGTAATTGATTTTTGAGTGGTCAAATGGAGAAAACTCAATAATAATAGCTTTCTAACTCATAAATCTGGACTAGCATGCATAAGCAATTGAGGTCTGGAATCAACTTTAGTCAGTAAGTTGGAGTAAGGGTGCGTAGGAGGAATATTTAGTGAGAAAGGTGTAGATGTCTGCTATGAACATTAGATTTTCCAACAACCTAAGGAGGAAAAAATTAAACACAAGGTCCTCTTGGATTCAAATTTCAAGGAAGCTGAAAGAAATCATAACAGTACTATAATCAAACATTTTTCATAATACAATTACAACAATCCATGTGAATCAATCAAACATGAACTCTCTTAGTATTAGAGGAAAATAAGATGAAGTAAGAAAGATGACTTAGATTAACCAAGATGTCTAAAAAACAAATACATAACCAGAGAATTAGTTGTTCTCAATCAAATTATTACAATATCAGGGAGCCTAGCTCAACCATTCGGCCATAACAAAATATCGAAACTGAGTATATATACTCAGAATTGTTGAAACTACTAGGAGTGTGATCGAGCCCTTGCATTCAAAGCTTCCAGTCGATGCCCGTTCTATCATATTGTGCAAGCCTTCTCATGTCAGATGCGATATAGGCGTAGTTATGCATTTTACAGGAAAATCCATTCAGGAGGAAGCTTCGGGTGGACAGTCCGCCTTCATGGCTTCTCTCTGCAACACTTTCCATTTATGGGGTGAGACGAGGTCTCAATTGCTGCCCCTATCTTCAATAAATTCCTTCATTGGGATTAGGACGAGGCCTGACACCCATGAATGATTCCAGGTGGTGCCCACGACTTCTTCAAGTCAATCCTGACGCCTCGAGGCTCTGCAAATCTTCCTTTGTGACCAATATGGGCGTTGTAGGTGCTAAGCTCCTTCTTTACCACCCCTTCATGCTTGTGAATTCAGGTTGTGACCTGGCGCTTATCCCATATGACGCTTCAGGATTTCGCCCTTTGGATATTTTCACAACACCAGACCACATAATTCTCGATGCCCGCTTTGAAGAAATCTCTAAGCAATGGGCGCTAGTTTCTTTTCCCCGGCACACCCCCCATATGACCTCGGGCTGTGACCTGGGGCTCCACCTCTGAGCGCTTCGGAACTTTGGGCTTCAGCCACTTCGACACTTCGGGCTTTACACATCTCTCATTTCAAATTTCCCGAAGTGAGTTTCTTTGCAGCTCGGATCTGGCACCACACGTCCCTTTGGATCAGACGACTCCTACTCACTTCGGGTTTCGAGACTTCGGACCTTTGATGAACAACTTTAACAATATTCTGAACTCTCGATTCCCGCGATAATTTCCCACCGTCGATCTCTCCCGATGAGATCTATGGTCTAGATTTAACCTTTGCTCGACCTTGGGACTTCAAACCTTTTTCTATAACACTATACTTCATGCACTTTCGGATTTCGAACACCCGCGAACCACCGATCTAAACTCCACATGGAGTCCCAGCCGTTGGAAGCTGAACTCGCCTGTTTGCTTGATTCGAGTATGGAATGGGTTGCTCTGAAAAGATGCGCTTTGAAATCGAGACTGATACTCGTGCAAGAAAAGGATTGGGTCGCCCTACGACCCTTAGACAACTTTATGTGATAACACAATTGTAAATTTGTTGAACCTGCACATAATAGATCTAGATAAACAATAATACACACATTTGCAAAGAGAATTGGAGAAAGAAGAAGAAGGAGAGAAAGAATGAAAGAATTATCATTAACCATTGTGAATAATGAATAATTTACACATGATATACTCTGTATAGCTCAATGAGTGAGAACTGGAGGTGAACCAATGCGTCATAGTGGTGGTCTAGAGTGATCTGGACACACACCAGTAGTTACAGGAGTGAACTGCCACCTAGTCTAGTCTCTCAGGCAGTTACGAGAGTGAACTGCCACCTAGTTGAGTTAACTAGTCAACTAGTCTTCAGTTAACTGACTAAACAAAGCGTAGTGAGGAGTTAACTCAGGAAATCAAGGCTAATGCACCGGTTTGGTGATGATCCGAAGGCAAGGTTGAATTAACATGGTGATGATCCCAATGTTGCATGGTGATAAAACCAATGCAACATCTAAACTCAAGTCAACTAGTCAGACTGAAGTGTCAACTGAAAGAGAATATTCTCTAGGTGAAATATTCTCCCCTAAAATTTAGGAGACTGGATAATGACTAATTATGACTAATAAACAAGGAAAAACCTTAGGAAAAATAAATCCTAGGTGTGTGAAAGAAGCATGGAAGGTCTTTCGTAATACAAAACAATGGCACAAAACTTATCCTCATATGATGAAATTATGGCAAGTTGTACTCACTATTCCTGCAAGTACAGTGGATTGTGAAAGAGGATTTTCTAAACAAAACATCATCAAGGACATTCGAAAATCAAGGCTAGGGTTGGATACACTAGATGCACTAATGAGAATATCTTTGAATGAGCTTGAATTATCTAATGTGGATTGGAATGTAGTATATGGGTTATGGAGAGATACAAAATCAAAAAGACTTCTTGACCTTTGAGAGTTGGAAAGTTAGCTTTTTGTGTCCTTTGAAGTGATTTGTGGTTATATTACAAAGTAATTTTTAATGTGTATGCAATCTTGTTTGTTATGTTGAGTGGAGGATTCACGCCAAGATATTTTTCAGTATTCTGAATTTTTGACTTGAAGAAATATGAAGTATAGTTGCAATCTACACTTGAAGAAATTTGGTTATAAACAGAGTGAACAAAAAGAGGTAACGATGCTTTATATTCACTTGAAAAATATTTAATTGGTTAATACTTTGATAATATTTTTCCACTATTATCTTTAATATTGAATTGCCCAAAGTTGTAGCTATACTATATGTTGTCAAATTGGATATAGGGCATATAAATATTTTGTAAATTCTAGTTAATAATGCATAAACTTATTTAAAATATGTTTTTGTAGAGGTTTGACAATTTTGAGCCAATGGATGGGTAAGTGATCTATTCTTTAAATAGTAGGAATTTTGATGATTTCAATAGGAAAATACAAGGACACTTTGGATAATAAAATTGGTCTCCTTGCTTTAATGATTTAGGGGTCCATCTTTTAATTTTTTAAATAAATAAATCTAATAATTGTTCCTTGTTATTACAATTTTTTTTTTTTTTTTATCAGGTTATTGTAAGAAGGAGTGTTGGTTGTGTTCCATATTATTTGAGCTTATAATCAGACTATGTTGCATGCTCTTTGAGATGTGAGTGGAGGATTCATGCCGATATGCTTTTTAATACACATAATTTTTACTTTGAAGTGGTTATAAACAGAGTGAACAAAAAAATGGAACAATGCTTTATATTCAGTTGAAAGATATTTAATTGGTTAGTACTTTCATAATATTTTTTTTCCACTATTATCTTTAATGTTAGATTGAACAAAGTTATGGTTGTACTATATGTTGTCAAATTGGATATAGAGCATATAAATATTTTGTACATTCTAGTTAATAATGCATGAACTTATTTTATAATTTTTTTTTTGCAGTAAATTGTAAATGGTCTTTCATAACTTATTTCTCATTTGAAATATATTTTTGCAAGGACGTATAGGTTTGTTTTCTATTCTTTAAATAGTAGACATTTTGAGGATTCAAATAGGAAAATACAAGGATGCTTTTGCTAATAAAATTGGTATGGTTGATTTAATGGTTTAGGTGTCACTAATAAAATTGGTATGGTTGATTTAATGGTTTAGGTGTCTTATCATTTAGTTTTTTAAATAAAGAAATCTAATCATTGTTCATTGTCGTTGTTACAATTTTTTTTCTTTTCATGTTGTTGTAAGCAAGGTTGCTCGCTGTGTTCTATACTATTTGAGCTTATAATCATGTGTTCCATACTCTTTGAGTTATGAGTGGAGGATTCATGTCAAGATGCTTTTTAGATGTTGAATATTTCACTTGAAGAAATATGAAATATAGTTGCAATCTACAACTCAAGTGTCTAAACAGAGTGCAAAAATAGAGGTAACACTGCTTTATATTGAGTTGAAAAATATTTAGTTGGTTAATACTTTCATAATATTTTTCCACTATGTTGTCAAATTGGATATAGAGCATATAAATATTCTGTAAATTCTAGTTAATATGGTAACAATAAACTATGCAAGAAATTCTAAATGGTCTCTTATAAATTATTTCTTATTTAAAATATATTTTTGGAGGGATGTTCATCTTTGACAATTTTGAACCTATGGATGGCTAAGTGTTATGTTATTTAAATAGTAGTAATTTTGATGATTTGAATAGGAAAATACAAGGTGAGTTTGGCTAATAAAATTGATATTGTTGTTTTTATGGTTTAGGGATTTATCATTTAAATTTTTAAATAAAGAATTCTAATTGGTGTTCATTGTTGTTGTTACAACTTTTTGTTTTACCTTGTATTCCATACTCTTTGAGAGTGGAGGATTCATGCCAAGATGCTTTTTAGTATGTTGAATATTTTACTTGAAGAAATATGAAATATAGTTGCAATCTACAGCTCTAGTGATTATAAACAGAGTGCAAACAAAGAGGTAACAAAATATTTATATGCTATAAATTCTAGTTAATATGGTAACAATAAATCGTGCAAGAAATTTTAAATGGTCTCTTATAAATTATTTCTTATTTAAAATATATTTTTGCATTATAAATTATTTCTTATTTAAAATATATTTTTGCAAGGATGTACATCCTTAACAATTTTGAACTTATGGATGGCTAAGTGTTATATTATTTAAATAGTATTAATTTTGATGATTTGAATATGAAAATACAAGGTGAGTATGGCTAATAAAATTGATATTGTTGTTTTTATGGTTTAGGGATTTATCATTTAAATTTTTAAAGAGTGCAAAAAAAGAGGTAACATTGTTTTATATTGAGTTGAAAATTATTTAGTTGGTTAATACTTTCATAATATTTTTCCACTACGTTGTCAAATTGGATATAGAGAATATAAATATTCTGTAAATTCTAGTTAATATGGTAACGTGCAAGAAATTCTAAATGGTCTATCTTATAAATTATTTCTTATTTAAAATATATTTTTGCATGGATGTACATCTTTGACAATTTTGGATCTATGGATGGCGAAGTGTTATGCTATTTAAATAGTAGTAATTTAGATGTTTTGAATAGGAAAATACAACGTGAGTTTATAAAATTGATATTGTTGTTTTTATGGTTTAGGGATTTATCATTTAAATTTTAAATAAAGAATTCTAATTGGTGTTCATTGTTGATGTTACCACTTTTTGTTTTACCTTGTTGTAAGTTGTTGTAAGAAGGGTTGCTCCGTGAGTTCCATATTGTTTGATCTTATAACCATTTGCTGAGATGCCATATTTAGAGATATACTCAATTTTGAAGTCACCTTGAGGATGAAGGTGTTGCATTTGAAATGTTTCTTTTGTAAAATTTGAAGATGAAGGTGTTGCATTTAAGATATTTCACTGGAGTGACAACTCTTTAAAAGAAAATTTTGGAGTACACTTCAATATGTACTATGTAATATTCAACAATGCTTCATTTTGATAATACAAGTTACTATAGCCCAAAGGGGTTGGATCCAATGGTGGGAAGCGAGGAGTTTTTCATCATTGGGCAAGGTTTAATTCTCGTGAGGGCCTAACCTGAAGCCACGAGGGCACCTTGAGGTAGTGGTCGAACGTGTGGTTGCACCCAGAGATACTATATTAAATGGTATCGTGACCTGTGCACACATAAGTGGATCAAAGACCACCCCCATGTCTTTCAAATTTTAAGTCCCCAAGGTGTAGGACAATCGGTGACACAGTGTGTTGTTAAGGAACTCCGTGATGTTAAAGTCACTGGTTCGAAACCTGCGGGGAACTTCGTGATGTTAAAGTCACCGGTTCGAAACCTGCGGGGACAAAAAATCCAGCCATGTTAAGAGTTGGTGTGGCTAAGGCTCGGTGGGATCCCCGGGTGATTTTAAGAGTTGGTGTGGCTAAGGCTCGGTGGGATCCCCGGGTGATTTTGACAGCTGATTTTGACGGCTTAGATGACCCTGAGTGAAACTAACAAAAAAAAATAAAAATACAAGTACTATAGAATGTTGATTAAATTATTAATGTTTTTGTTGAGTGTGTTTTGAGTTATTTTTTATTATAGAATAGTCAAAGTGTAGTGAGCATGAAAATTTATGATAATGAAATTAACATATAACATAAAAAAAATCTACAATTATAAATCTACATAAAATTTAAAATGATATGCATGAAAAACAAACATCAATGCACTCTAGGTGGGGTGATTTTTTATTGGTTTAGATGGAAGTGATAGGACGAGGTTGTAGACCAATGAAGTAGGCAGGGTGAAGAAGTTGAGGTTGCAAATCAATGCAGTGGAAGGTGCACTCTAGTGGGGTGATTTTCTTATTGGTTTAGATGTAAGTGATGTCACCTAAGGACCTTGGTGGTGAGTTATTTTAGATGTAAGTGATGTCACCTAAGGACCTTGGTGGTGAGTTATGTTTTTAAATTTCTGGCCATTTTAGAACTTTTTGAACATCTGGATTGGTTTAAAATGGGGCAAAACCGCAAGGGTAAGGTTATGAAATGCATTGAACTTTGATCCATGCGAAACCGGCGAAATTCAAGTCCCTTTTTTTCCCTGAAAAGTTAAACTCTGGAGGGAAGATTGCTCCCAAGTTAACTTACTCTATTCTTTTCAAGTATATAAAAGTGATAGGACTAAATATCCTTGTGGTGAGTTGTTCTTTTCAAATATTTGTGAAAACTTAAAAAATAATCTTAATAAACAAATTTCTATTTATTTCTGATTGGCCAGTTTGGAGAGTCACACTGCACACTGCAAATCAATGCAATAGAGGTTGCATATCAATGAAGTCCAAGTTGCAGATCAATGCAGTCCACGCAAGGTGCAATCTAGGCTGGGTGATTATTTTATTGGTCTAGATTTAAGTGATGGGACAAAGTTGCAGATCAATGAAGTCAAGGCCGGTGAAGTTGAGGTTGCAGATCAATATAGTAGAAGGTGCACTCGATGATTTTTTGATTGTTAAGATGGAAGTGATGTGACTGAAGGACCTTGGTGGTGAGTTATTCTTTTCAAGTATATGGAAGTGATAGGACTAAATGTACTTGGTCGTGAGTTGTTATTTTCAAATATTTGTGAAAACTCAAAAAATAATCTTAATAAACAAATTTCTATCTATTTCTGATTGGCCAGTTTGGAGGCTGACATTGCACACTGCAGATCAATGAAGTCTACAGATCGATGCAGTCCAGGCGAGGTGCAGTTGAGGTTGCAGATCTTGGCTGACATTGCACAGTGCAGATCAATGAAGTCCAGGCTGGGTGAAGTCTACAGATCGATGCAGTCCAGGCGAGGTGCAGTTGAGGTTGCAGATCCCTCCACTTCCACTTGGTAAGTTACATGCAAGCTCCGTGAGGCCAAGGATGGTGCTCACATATGAAGGGGTTCCTGCGCTGATTTTGGGTCTGAAGAACAAGGAGTAACAACTGTTAAATCAACAACTGCTAAATAAAGAAGTCCTGAAAAGAACGGATCCACCTTCTTCATCCCCTTCATGTACTACATGCGTCATTGCCCTTGTACCACCTTCTTTCTCTTCAACTCGTTCAATTGGGCCGCATCTCTTCAACTGGTTCAATTAGGGCATAGAATCGGTTTTGAAATCTCTATTACCACTGCTTGTGTTGATTCTATCAAATGGCGTTGCCCCACTTCTCCAATAACCTAACCAACCAGGAGCACATAATAACATCAACAACAAAAAGAACAGGTAGTGGGAAGTTGATCCAATACATTCATCAACGGGCTTACCTAAAGGGAGATCATGTTAGTGGAATTCCATCTTTTTGCCTCTATCTGATCTTGCATATTCCTCATATAATGGCTGCAGAAGGCTTTCCAATTTCAATACAGATGATCACAATCTTCTCCTCATTGAAGTGAGTGTAGACATTCAATCTGAAATCTCTAGAGGTAAATCATAGCTTCTTCGATGACCGTATCGAGTTTTAGGCTTTGCATCTTATTAGTTATACTGCAAAGAGCATTCAACGCCTGTGATGACTGCGTGAATTCCAGAGCATCATACCATGGAAGTCCAGATAGCCTCGGAAATGACAATACTAAGACTAAGCTTTAGTTTTTTTTTTTTTTTTGCGCATTCTACTGTAAATTTAGATAAAATAGTTATTTTTTTTTAAATTGTATTTTTGAATGTATAATGGATTCAGTATGTCTGAAAAACTTTTGGAACACTCTTATTATACAAACTCAGCCACTCAAATCCAAATCCAATTATTTGTCATCAAATTCTAATAGAATCAACAAAAAAAATCACCAAAAAAAATCCAAAAAATAGAGCATTTAAACTAAACATAAAACCATAAATTTAAATGATGAGGATTTTTTCTTTAAAATAATAAAAAAAATGTTTTTCCTTTCATTTTATTTTATAAATAAAGGTTACACATAGACATCTCTAACACCATGGCTGTAGAGCACCTTGTTTATATCACTAGGGTGCTTTGCAATTCCTTTTAAGCCTTTCACTTAAAAGGCACAGCCTTCAGCCTTGCAATACTGCTTTTCTTGATATGTATAAGCTTAAATCCTGTATATGATGTTAGAAATACATTTGCACTTCCCTTTTATTCTAATAAGAACTTAAGATTGGATCAAATTTCAATTTTGTAACACAATTAAGTTCAAATTTTTATTAAGTGTTTTTTGTTCAATTAAAATTTAATGAAATGTTTCTACATTTAACATATTAACATAACAGCTCTGTGTTAATTTTGTATGAAAGGTCATAATGTTCTGAATTTGAAAATATCACTGTTACAACTCTATATCACTTTTATATAAAAGATTGTACTCTATTTGGATTATATAAAAGTGAGAGTGGGATGCCAAATTTACATGGAAGGCCATAACTTACCTCAAAATTTGAGAATATCAAAGTGGCAGCTATATGCCAATTTTGTATAAAGGACCATATCCTAAGAATTTTGTACGAAGGCCCATAGCCTGCTTGGGTGGTGGAAAAGTGAATAACATTTGTACCTGGCAATTTTGGAATGGTTTATTTTTGTTTGCTGTGAATTATAAAAAACTTAACATGTTCAACTGATAGCAAATAAATATATATCAAGAACCATCAGTGGTGGATTAATTATATTGTGTTATATAGTATTTTGGTAGTGCAAATTAAATATATATCTATTTATAATATTCTACTATAAAAATAGTTTGCAAAATTTTTTGATAGTGCAAATTAGATATATATTTATTTATAATATTCTATTATAGAAATAGTTTGAAAAAAATTCTTCATAAATAATATATGTGAATTAATTTTTGAATAAAATATGTTAATTATAATCTCCGAAAAAAAATATAATATGGAACTATAGAATATAGGTAGTCCTTACCTTTTCCATAAAATAACTTGACAACATAACTTTATTCAGCAAGTAATTAATTTGATTATAATTAATCATTTAAACATTATTCAGTGGAGAAACAATTTATATTTATATTAAGCTTCCCAAGAATTAGCTACTTTGCAACAATTACATGAACATCAACCGATAATTTTTATTATATCAAGTGAACCCCAAAATTGCCAACCTTAAAATTGAGGAGTCAATGTCCTCTTCTACTAGTAGACATGAAAACTAGTTATAAGTATTATGGGTTGGTTGATTGACTCGCCGAGTCAGTGAACTAACCCGATTGTTCAAACATACTAACATCTAAATAAATTAACCTAACTTATACACTTATATAGACTACCTGAATAGATAAATGTATATTTCCATCTCTAACATCTTCCCCAATGTTTAGAGCCTTCTTCATCCAAAAAAGACACTAAAGAGACCAAAGTTATACAATTACAAAACTATAAGTAAAAGTAGTATTCAAATCTTTATCTACTTTATCTTAGGTAGATGTGTTGTCTTTTTGGTGGTTTTAGATTTTTCTATGTGTTAGTCTTTTCATAACGCTGCAATGTTTGTGTCATTCTTTCAATGTTTGTGTTAAGCCCTAAATAGTGACACATTACCCCTTAATAGGGGAATATTACATTAGTAATGCTATTTTATTTATGTCGGCTTGGGCCCATTAGTTGCAATTGTACCTCCTAGTCTCCTATATATACCAAGGAGACATTTTCATTTGGAATCATCTTGTATTGGGAAATTTATGTGGTGTATAAGGAGGTTCCCCCTCAAAGAGACTTATTATATGAAATTCTATCTTTTTCAAGGTGTTGAGTACTTATTCTGAGGTTTTCCTATGCTATCTTGATATTTGGTTCATCACATTTGGTATCAGAGCTCAAGGTCTTGGGGTTTCACTGCTACATCTGAGACACCTTGGCATTTTCGCTATAATTTTTTTTCTACGACGTTTTAGAAGGAACCCCTTGGAGGATATTTAGTAGACGGATCGAGGTACATTGGGTTCAATTTTCAGCTCCTGAGGCTGAGATACAGCCTGTGTAAGATAGGGTTCTGGAATCATCCTGAATTTAGTCATCACATAATTTTCACTATGAATTTTTTTTTGTACCTTTTTAGACTCTGAAATCTGGAGGATATTCACAAAAATTATTAAGGTATCTGTGATAAAAATTTCAGCTTCTGGGTCATCTTAAATTTGTAGATACACCCTATGGAATATAGGGTATCTGACTAGTCCTATTGACTAGTCTCAAGAAGGTGTTCCGGGTTTAAAAATCATATATTATTCCTCGATTGTCCAATTGAGTGACACCAGTTGCATTGGATAGTGGACAATCTGTAGTATTGCTGGTACAAGTTTCAGAATTGTATATCAATTATTTTGTGTGGGGCACTCTATACAAGTGAGATCTCCCGAAAAGGCAAAAAATCAACAAGTTGTGGGGAAGTTACCATAAATTCCACTTGGCACATCCAATTTTGATTAGACCTGTGGCATTGTAGAGAAGAAATATCATAGAACTACACAAATATTTTTTCATACCCAGAAGGGCCAAAATTTTGGAGATACAACAAAATAAAGATTTTCTAGCAGAACCACCTCAAAATCAAGGTTTAAAGTAATACTTGGCCAACATGCCACCAAAAAAGAGAACTTCTACACCAAATAAGTCTCCAGATAGTCCTACTTGGACTCTTGATGAAGGTGAAGAAATGCGTAAGGACATAAATGATTTACAAAAGAAGACAGTAACAAAAGATGAACTACAAGGGATGATGGACTCAACGGAAGCTAAGTTGGAGGAAATAATGGATACTATGATGGATGGTTTAAGAAGGGAGATCATGGAAGGATTGAAAAATTTCCTAATAGAGAGGACACTTGAAAGTGAAAATGTATCCCATGAAATTCATGATGAGGACACAAGGAAGATGAATCAATAATGGAGAAACTCTAACCTTGGGTTGAAGATCAACCAATTTCTTAAGATCAATATGAGGAAGTTTGATGGCAAGGACCCAATCACATGGATACTTTAGATGGAGCAATTCTTTGATCTACATAATGTGCCACATACACAAAAGGTATGGATTGCTTCTTTATATTTAGAACCCAATCAATTTGTGTGGTATCGATGGCTTTGTTCTCGCAAATCACTCGTCACTTGGAAAATTTTCACGGAAGAAATGATAGCACACTATGAGGATACAAGGAGAAATACCTTCTTTAGCCAATTGATAAATCTCAAGCAAAAGGGTTCAATTATAGAGAACATTGAGAACTTCCAAAGATTGAATATAATGGTAACATATATTCCAGATGAGCACCTCATTGATGTATTCATAGGAACTTTAAGGGATAACATTCAACATGAGGTCTGCCTTTGGGAACCCAAATCATTGGAGAATCCATTTAGGGTGGCAAGAAATGTTGAAAGTAAAAATATGGCTATGGCTACTAGAAGGACCACTCCTAACATCTATCGAGAAAATAATGTTCCTTCTTCTAAAACACCTCAACCTACAAGGTTGACACCTCAACAATTGGAGGAAAGAAAAGAAAAAGGTTTATGCTTTAATTGTGACGACAAGTACAGTAAGGGACATAAGTGTGGTGAGAAGAAATTATTCTATATAGATTGTGAAGAGGAAAAAGAACAAGAACCATCTCAAGATGAAAACATAGAAGCGATTTCTTTTGAAGAGTTGACTCCCACGATATCGTGTAATGCATTGGCTGGAACTAGTACTCCTCAAACCCTCAAGATCGAAGGATATATCAAAAAGAAAAAGGTAATATTCCTAATTGATTCTGGTAGTACTCATAATTTCATTCACTATAAATTAGCCAAAGCTCTCAATTGCTTTGTATATCCATCACCAGAGTTTCAATTAATGATTGCAGATGGAGGAACTATCAATTTCTCAGGAAAATGTAATAAGATCAATCTTACTATGGGGGAATATGTAATGAATAGTCCAATGATTTCTATACCCATGCGTGGTGTTGAAGTCGTACTAGGAATCCAATGGTTACAATCATTAGGAACAATGGCTTTTAATTTTCAATAACTTTTCATGAAATTTTCATTGGAAGGAAAAGAAATTGAGTTAAGAGGTATCACAAGGAAACCCAATAAGGTGATAAGCTCTAATGGCATGAAAAAATTATTGAAAAAGGAGCATCGAGGTGTAATTGCACAACTATGCTCACTAGATGTTCAAACATCTAAGCCATCTATTCCCCTATATCTCCAAGGGATCATTGATAAGCATTCCAAAGTATTTGAAGATATTCCCAAAGGTCTTCCACCCACTCGAAATCATGATCATGATATTAACCTAATTCCAGGGAGTGTTCCTCCTAACATCATGCCGTACAGATACCCTTATGCCTAGAAGAGTGAAATTGAGTGTATGGTTGAAGAAATGTTAGAGGCTGGAATTATTAGACCTAGCCAAAGTTCTTACTCTGCACTGGTGGTAATGGTATTCAAGAAAGATGGTTCATGGCGTATGTGTCCAGATTATAGAGCGCTCAACAAGATCACTATTAAAGATAAGTTTCTCATTCCTGTCATTGATGAATTGTTAGATGAACTACATGGGGCAATCTATTTCACAAAGTTGGATCTTCATGCAGGTTATCATCAGATTAGAATGAAGGAAGAAGATATCCCAAAAACAACATTCCGAACTCATGAAGGCCATTATGAATTTTTGGTCATGCCTTTTGGAATTACAAATGCACCTTGCACATTCCAAGGGTTGATGAATTCCATTTTCAAGCCCTTTCTTCGAAAATTTGTGTTATTATTTTTTGATGATATACTAATCTATAGCAAGTCTTGGGAGGATCATGTGTGGCATGTTGATGAGGTGCTACAACTACTAAAGGAGCAACAACTATATGCCAAACTGTCCAAATGTTTCTTTGGGGTGAAGGAGGTAGAGTATTTGAGTCATATTGTATCTCATGAAGGTGTCAAGGTAGACCCTAACAAGATTAAGGCCATCATGGACTGGCCGATTCCCAAAACATTGAAGAATCTTAGAGGATTTTTGGGTTTGATAGGTTACTACTGCAAGTTTGTTCAGAACTATGGGAGAATAGAAACACCTTTAACGATACTAACTAAGAAGGATGCATTTTCATGGAATCCAGAGGCAACTAAAGATTTTGAACATTTTAAAGAGGTGACATGTAAAGATCCTGTCTTGACCTCACCAGAGTTCACAAAAACCTTTATTATGGAATGTGTTGCCTCGGGAAATGACATTCGTGTTGTCCTAATGAAAGAAGGAAGGACCCTAGATTTTGAAAGTCGGCCACTCAAGGGAAAGGAATTACACAAACCCATTTATGAGAAGGAAATGATGGCAATACTACATGAATTGAAGAAATGGCGCCCTTACCTAATAGGTAGGAACTTCAAGGTCAAAACAGATCATGATAGTCTTAAATACTTCTTGGAAGAAATACTATCTTCAGAAGAACAACAAAAATGGGTGACCAAGATATTGGGTTATGATTTTGAAATCATCTATAAACAAGGGAAGCAAAATGTTGTGGTAGATGCACTTTCAAGAAATGATGAAGATGTTGAGGCCTTTCTATGTCCTATCTCGATCGTCCAACCCGATTGGATAATAGAAGCGAGGGATGAATGGAAGCATGAAGAAAATGTGTGAACTCTCATTCAAAGGTTGCAACATGATTCCAGTGGTTCAGATACATTTACATGGAAAAATGATTCACTATGGTACAAAGATCGCTTATATTTATGTAAGAGCTCCCAACTCAAACAAAAGCTACTATTGGAATTGCACACCTCTCCGGTAGGAGGGCACTCGGAATTTTTGAAAACCTACCATAGGGTCAAGAAGGAATTTTTTGGGATGGACTTAAAACCGATGTTTAAAGGTTTATAGCAGAATTTTTGGTTTTCCAACAAAATAAGGTGGAAACAATTAAGACCCCAGGTCTTTTACAACCATTATCCATCCCAAGTCAGCATTGGGAGGAGGTTTCCATGGATTTAATCACAGGGTTACCGAAGTCTGAAGGAAAGAGTGTCATCATGGTGATTGTTGATATACTGACCAAGTACGCACACTTTTGTGCACTCTCTCATCCCTTCAAAGCCAGTACAATTGCCACTGCATTCATAGAGACAGTGCAAAAACTACATGGAATCCCAAAGATTATTGTAAGTGATAGAGATCCTATCTTCACTGGACATTTTTGGACATAATTATTTTCTTGTTTGGGTACTCAATTGGATCATAGCTCATCCTATCATCCTCAATCTGATGGACAAACCGAGATAGTGAACAAATGTTTGAAAGGCTACCTTTGTTGCTTTGTCTCTGATAAACAAACACAATGGTTCAAATGGTTACCCTTGGTAGAATGGTGGTATAACACTTTCTTTCATACTGCAAAAAAAATGACACCATTTATGGAACTCTATGGATACCACCCTCCTTCCATCACTTCTTCTCTAAAATAAAAATCTAAGGTTTAAGTAGTGGAAGATCACATTGAGCATCAACAACAAGTTCTCCAAATCTTAAAGGACAACCTAACCATGGCACATAATCACATGAAACAACAAGCAGATCAACATTGTAGTGAAAGAAGTTTTAAGTAGGGGATTGGGTGTTTTTAAGACTGCAACCATACAAACATATGTCCCTCAAGCAAGCCAAGAAGGATAATAAATTATCACCAAAGTACTATGTCCCTTATAAGGTGTTGCAAAAGATTGGTACTATGGCATACAAATTGGAGTTGCCTGCATCCTCACGAGTACACCCAGTTTTCCATGTTTCATGCTTAAAGAAGGTTATAGGTGACAAGATCCCAGTTCAAACTATATTTCCAGAACTTGAAGAGGAAGGAAAAATTATATTGGATCCTGAAGCCATCACTGACACAAGAATTCACCAGCTAAGGAATAGATCCATTTCAGAGTATCTCATTAAGTGGAGGAAACTTCCTGCTGAAGATTCCACTTGGGAAGATGAGTCTTTTATACAAAAACATCCAGAATTACTCAAGTGTTGTAGACAAAACTTGTCTCAAGGGGAGGGGCATGTTAAGACCTAAATAGTGGCACATTACCCCTTAATTGGGGAATATTACATTAGTAATGTTATTTTATTTATGTCATCTTGGGCCCATTAATTGTAATTGTACCTCCTAGTCTCCTATATATACCAAGGAGAAATTTTCATTTGGAATCATCTTGTATTGGGAAATTTATGTGGTGTATAAGGAGGTTTCCCCTTTGAAGAGGCTTATTATCTGAAATTCTGTCTTTTTCAAAGTGTTGAGTACTTATTCTGAGGTTTTTCTATGCTATCTTAATATTTGGTTCTTAATAGTTTGTGTCATGTACCCAACTCCCTTTGTACCCTTGTTGAGGGAATGAGGTATTTTTTGTCTTTATCTTCTTCTTTTACATTGGCTTAGATCCCTTGTTGTAGTTTCTTTGCTTCAAACAAATTTACCTTAGTGCATTGAAATGATTCCACTACACTGACCATCGACCCTTTTCTTGCAAAGGTTGGATTTGATAAAAAAATGACCCTAACTATTAAGAACCAACTATCAATATAGCATAGAAAAACCTCAGAATAAGTACTTAACGCCTTGAAAAAGAGAGAATTTCAGATAATAAGCCTCTTCGAGGGTGCAACCTCCTTTTACCCCACATAAATGTTCAAGTACAAGATGATTCCAAATGAAAATGTCTCCTTGGTATATATAGGAGACTGGGAGGTATAATTACAACTAATGGAATAAAGCCGACATAAATAAAATAACATTACTAATGTAATATGCCCCAATTAAGGGGTAATGAGCCAATATTAGGTCTTAACATGCCCCTCCCCTTGAGAAAAGTGTTGTTCACAACACTTGAGTAACTTTGGACGCTTATGTATAAAATACTCATCTTCCCAAGTGGAATCTTCAGCCGATAGTTTCCTCCATTTAATGAGATACTCTGAAATGGATCTATTCCTCAGCTGAGGAATTCTTGTGTCAGTGATGGCTTCAGGATCCAATATGATTTTCCCTTCCTTGTCAAGTTCTGGCAATATAG
>SNQJ01S0005998.1:217005-276467 GCA_010110895.2 Picea sitchensis
TAGAAGAAGGAGAGTAGTTCTCTATATAGATGTTAGGATTGGTCCTTCTAGTAGCCATAGCCATATTTTTACTTTCAACATTTCTTGCCACCTTAAATGCATTCTCCAATGATTTGGGTTCCCAAAGGCGAACCTCATGTTGATTGTTATCATTTAAAGTTCCTATGAATACATCAATAAAGTGCTCATTTGGAATATATGTTACCTTTATATTCAATCTTTTGAAGTTCTCAATGTGCTCGGTAACTGAACCCTTTTGCTTGAGATTTATCAATTGGCTAAAGAAGGTATTTCTCCTTGTATCCTCATAGTGTGCTATCTTTTCTTCTGTGAAAATTGTCCAAGTGACAAGTAATTTGCGAGAACAAGGCCATCGATACCATACAAATTGATTGGGTTCTAAATATAAAGAAGCAATTCGTACCTTTTGTGTATGTGGCGCATTATGTAGATCAAAGAATTGCTCAATCTAAAGTATGCATGTGATTGGGTCCTTGCCATCAAACTTCCTCATATCGATCTTAGGAATGTGGTTGGTCTTCAACCCAAAGTTGGAGTTTCTCCAATCTTGATTCACCTTCCTTGTGTCCTCATCATGAATTTCATGGGATACATTTTCACTTTCAGGTGTCCTCTCTATTAGGGATTTTTTCAATCCTTCCATGATCTCCCCTTTTAAAGCGTCCATCTTAGTATTTATTGCCTCAAACTTAGCTTCTGTTGAATCCATCATCTCTTGTAGTTCAACTTTTGTTACTGTCTTCTTTTGTAAATAATTAATGTCCCTACGCATTTCCTCACCTTCATCAAGAGTCCAAGTAGGATTGTCTGGAGGCTTATTTGGTGTAGAAGTATCACTTTAAACCTTGATTTTGAGGTGGTTCTGCTAGACAATCTTCCTTTTATTGTATCTCCAAAATTTTGGCCCTTCTAAGTATGAAATTTTATTTTTTATAGGTCTCTGATATTTCTTCTCTTCCATGCCATAGGTCTGATAAAAATTGGATGTGCCAAGTGGAATTTACGGTAACTTCCCCACAACTTTCTGATTTTTGGCCTTTCCAAGAGATCTCACTTGTATAGCGTGCCCCACACAAAATAATCGATATAAAATTATGAAACTTGTACTCGAGCTACTACGGTTTGTCCACTATCCAATGAAACTAGTCTCACTCAATTTGGATAGTCTAGGAAGCATTTATGATTGTTTTACCTGGAACAGATGCTTGAGACTAGTCAATAGGACTAGTTAGATACACTATCTTCCACAGGGTGTATCTAAAAATTTACGATGACCCAGAACCTTAAATTGATACCACAGATACCTTACTAATTTCTAAGAATATCCTCCTGATTTCATGGTCTGAAACATTACATAAATTTTGTTATAGCGAAAAGTCTGCAATGACTCAATTCAGGATGATTCCATAACCCTATCTTACAAAGTCTGTATCTCCAAAAGTATAAGGCCTCAGGCCCTGAATTTTTAACCCAACGTACCTTGATCTGTCTCATAAATATCCTCCAAGCTGTTCCTTCTGAATCATTGTAGAAAACAAGTTATAGTGAAAATTCCATGGTGTCTTAGATGTAGCAACGAAACCCTAAGACCTTGAGCTCTGATACCATATGTTAAGAACCAAATATCAATATAACATAGAAAAGCCTTAGAATAATTACTCAACGCCTTGGAAAAGAGATAATTTCAGATAATAAGCCTCTTTGAGGGGGCAACCTTCTTTTACCCCACATAAATGTTCAAGTACAAGATGATTCCAAATGAAAATGTCTCCTTGGTATATATAGGAGACTAGGAGGTATAGTTACAACTAATGGAATAAAGCCGACATAAATGAAATAACATTACTAATGTAATATGCCCTAATTAAGGGGTAATGAGCCAATATTAGGGATAAACACTAACTTAACCTTTGAAAGTCAAAATTGTTGAGCCATTTTGAAAGATTGAAGGGACATCTTTCGATGTGCGTTGATGACATCAAGGCTCTTTGAAAGATTAAGGGAACATGTCTTTCAATATGCCTTATTGAACCATCAAGGTTCTTCAAAATATGGAAGCACCAAATCTTTGATATGCCCCATTGAACAATCAAAACCCTTCAAAAGATAAAAAAAGGGGACATATTTTACTATGCTTTGATGAACCATAGGGGCTCTTTGAAACATAAAAGGAATTCATATTTATATATGTCCTAATGAATCATCGAGACTCTTTGAAAAACTTGAAGAATAAATCTTTCGAATCGCCCCAATGAACCATTGGGGCTCTTTAAAAGATCAGAGGTGTTAGCACTAGAAGTCACCTCCAAATTGCGTTGGAGGTAAGCCCAATAGCCATCAGAGTTTTATGTCATAGGTTGGTTTTAAAGAGGTCAAATGGGCACAGACTCAAGATGATATTGTTTTAACTCAAAAATTTGGACTAGCATGCATAAGCAATTGAGGTCTGGAATCAACTTCAGTCAGTAAGTTGGAGTAAGGGTGAATAGAGGGAAGACTTTGGTGAGGAGAGTGTAGAGGTTTGCTATGGACATTAGGTCTTCCAATAGCCTAAGGAGGAAAAAATTAAACTCAAGATCCCCTTGAATTCAAATCTCAAAGAAACTCAAAGAAATTATGACAACACTGTAATTAAACATTTATCATAATACAATCATAACAATCCATGTGAATCAGTCAATCATGAACTCTCTCAGTAGCAGAGGTAAATAAGATGGAGTAAGAAAGTTGACTTAGATTAACCAAGATGTCTCAAAAAACAAATACATAACCAAAGAACCAATGTTCTTCATCAAAAGTTTACAATACGAGAGCACTGCTCAACCATCGACCCTAACAAAATATCAAAACTGCCTATATATACTAAAAATGTTGCAACCACCAGGAGTGTGATCATACCACCACATTAACATTTTCAGTTGGTGCTTGCTCTGTCAGATTGTGTAGGCCCCCTCATGTCAGATGCGAGCCAGGCGTAGTTATGCGCTTTACAAGAAAATCTGTCCATAAGGAAGCTTCAAATTGACAGTCTGCCTTTACGACCGCTCTCTGCATGTTTTCCATTTATGTGGTGAGACGAGTTTTCAACCACCTCTCCCACTTTCATTAACGACCTGCATCGGGATTGAAACACGACTTAAATGCCAAGGGGCTGGCCACACGCTGCTCTCAGATAGGATGCCATATAAACACGTGATTGCGGGGCCACTCAAAGGTGGTTTGGGTTCAAATCACTTTTGAGCCCGCAATCCACCACCTTTTGCCACGTATTACTTTTTCCAAACCATGGTTTCAATTGCGGGACCTCTCAAGAAAATTATCGCCCTAGCACGTCGCGTCCCCGTAATGGATTGTGGCCACTGATCTTATGATCTTGGGTGAGGATTTATGGTCAAAAACTCAAATATTCCCTCTTCATATCAATGGATCATATTTTCCCTTTTGGAATCATTAGCCGAGATCTACTTCACGATTCAGACTTCGGACTTTTCAAACTTGAAAATTTATTTTCCCCAAGCAAATCCTCTGTAGTTAAGGATTTGACGAGGCGTGGCCTCTAGAATCAGATGGCCTAGATCCTCTTCGGGACTTTGGCCACTTCGAGACCTTTTGCTATGGTGCTATACTTCGCACAATTTTGGACTCCCGAAAGCCCGTGAGATGCTAATCTAAACTTTGAATGGAATCTCCTCAGCTAAAAACTGAACTTGCTCACTAGCTTGATTTGAGTCCATATCAGAATTCTCTAAGTGTTTCTTTGTGCTCATGGATGCGACCTATGACCCTTGACAACTTAATGTGATAACATTTGGCTCCACAGGGGATGGAATACTCCCTGTGAGCTACCAAGAACGTGCCTTTCTAGTGCCTTAGCTTTTGGGTTATGGAGCCATGCTAAAAAAACATCCCGGTGAGAAATAAAAGCCAACAAACACACTATCCTAAAAACGAAAACAAAACACATGGGCTCCAAGAGGAGCTTATTTATGTACATTCCTAGACTAACTGATTTTTACAAAGCGCTAGGTGAAAGAAAACTTCCACCATAGCCATTCAAGTGGCTTCCTAACTGGAAAATCACTTACTCTGTTAGTGATTGATAACAACTAATGTAATCATGACAACATAACGATTGCATCTTTTAGCCTCCCTCCTAGTGTTGAAATTAGGATAAAGTTGGGTGGCTCCAAAATATGAAGGAAAATCAACTCCATGTACTCCCTTACGAGCTCATAGAATGAGTGACAAAATCCATGAAGTTGACAACAGAAGGCCTGCTCTGCTTTACAGTTACTCACTCCTGGTTGAATGTCTTTGGTAAGCACACTTGAGTGAAAGGCTGATGTAGGCCGATGGATCCTAGGTGATGGTTTCTCACTTATAGGATCTGGGTAGGATATAAATGACTCCTTTGGCTCTTCCTCTCCTTTTTCATGTCTCTCCCAAGGATCAAAGTCATAATGATCATAAACAAGACCCATGGGAAAGATCTGCTCTTGGTCTTCTACTGGCCCAAGATGGTTGATTTCCATACAATGTTTTTCCTCAATGTATAAAGGAAACAGATCTGTTGCATGCTGCTGGAACTCCTTCATATCCAGATCAGAATTTGATTCATAGCCATTATATACAGGCTGGATTCTCCCTAAGTCATCAAAATATGATGCAGGGATCTACTGCTCTTCATCTGAATAAACAACTATTTCTTCATTTAAATCCGAGACAACGGGTGCATCAGGGACAAAATATGCTACCTCTATGGCTATGCAATCCTCAACCTCACCATCATGAGTAGGGCGGGCAAGAAAATTTTCTCCTAGGAATGAAAACCTCTCTGTGTCCCTTTCAAATGAGCAACAAGCACGTTCTGCCTTCAGTTTTTCTAATTCTACAGAAAGTGCTTTTACCTGCTCCACCAACTCACCCAAAGCATCTCCTTCATCTTCACAGTATTCATCCTCGCACCTTCCATCAGACACAACCATGTCTTGAATACAATATTTATATTCCTCACAACAATTATGACAGATAAACTCAGAGGAATATAACTTTTGACAATGCCTATTGAAAGATGCATGAAATTCTCCCAGGGAGGAGATGCTAGCAGGGGGTAAAGAGTGATACCATTCACTAGCATCTCCTGCTAACAAGAACATGAACATCTTCAAAAATACATCCTCATGATGTACCTCCCATTGATGCATGAGTTCATGAAACTCACGGAGATGCTGAGCAGGGTTGTCCTCTTTACTCTCTTTAAATATGGGCAAATAATCAACCCACTTGTCTGGAGTAGGAACAACATTAGGAAAACTAGGAACAACAAAAAAATTGAAGGGAGCAAACCTTCGAGCCAATATTTTGTCCATTTAAAACCAGTGGAGTCGCCAATCGATTCTTTAATCATGGAGTTGCCAGGTGAATGATATGAAAAATGAGTGTGTCTAATATTTGTTCATCGTCAAATATCAGATCTGATCGTTGTGTTCTCCTAGGTAACTTCAGGTGTAGCCAGAAACAACCGCATTGAAATAGTGGAGTTGCCAGGTGCAAGCGCAATCTTCAAAGGTTATGATATCTGATACACCTTCAGAATCAGAAGTTTGTTGTCGTTCTACCCAGGGAAAGGTCTTCAATTCGTTCCCCGACAAGGACACCATAAATGTTAGCACTAGAAGTCACCTCAAGATTGCGTTGGAGGTAAGCCTAGTACCCATTATATTTTTATGTCACAGGTTGGTTTTAAAGAGGTCAAATAAGCGCAGACTCAAGATGACATCATTTTAACTCAGAAATTTGGACTAGCATGCATAAGCAATTGAGCTCTGGAATCAACTTCAGTCAGTAAGTTGGAGTAAGGGTGAATAGAGGGAATACTTTGGTGAGGAGAGTGTAGAGGTCTGATGTGGACATCGAGTCTTCCAACAGCCTAAGGAGGAAAAAATTAAACGTAAGATCCCCTTGAATTCAAATCTCAAATAAACTCAAAGAAATTATAACAACACTATAATCAAACATTCACCATAATACAGTCATAAAAATCTATGTGAATCAGTCAATCATGAACTCTATCAGTATCAGAGGAAAATAAGATGGAGTAAGAAAGCTGACTTAGATTAACCAATATGTCTCAAAAAGAAAATACATAACCAAAGAACCAGTGTTCTTCATCAAAAGCTTACAATACAAGAGCATTGCTCAACCATCGACCCTAACAAAATATCAAAACTGCCTACATATACTAAAAATGATGCAACCACCAGGAGTGTGATCAGACCATCACATTAACGTTTTCATTCAGCGCCTGCTCTGTCAGATTGTGCAGGCCCCCTCATGTTAGATGCGAGCGAGGCGTAGTTATGCACTTTACAAGAAAATCTGTCCATAAGGAAGCTTCAGATTGACAGTTTTCCTTTACAACCGTTCTTTGCATTTTTTCCATTTATGTGGTGAGACACGTTTTCAACCACCTCTCTCACTTTCATTAACGACCTGCATCGAGATTGAAATGCGGCTTAAATTCCAAGGGGGTGGCCACATGATGCTCTCGAATAGGATGGCATATAAACGCGTGATTGCGACGACGCTCAAAGGTGGTTTGGGTTCACACCACTTTTGAGCCCGCAATCCACCACCTTTTTCCACGTATTACTTTTTCCAAACCACGGTTTGATTTGCAGGACCACTCAAGAAAATTATCGCTCGAACACGTCGCGTTGCCGCAATGGACTATGGTCGTCGATCTTGTGATCTTGGGCGAGGATTTATGATCAACAGCTCAAATATTCCCTCTTTAGATCAATGGATTAGATATTCCCTTTTCGAATCGACGATTGAGAGCTTCTTCGTGATTCGGGCTTCAGACTTTTCAAACTTCAAGAAAATCCTCCCGAGTTAAGGATTTGACGACACATGGCCTCCAGAATTGGACGGTCGAGATCCTCTTTGGGACTTCGGCCACTTCGGGACTTTTTTCTCTGGAACTATACTTCACGCTATTTTGGACTCTCGAAAGCCCGTGAGCCGCTAATATGAACTTTGAATGGAATCTCCTCCGTTGAAAACTGAACTTGCTTTCTCGCTTGATTTGAGTCCATATTAGACCGCTCTAAGTGTTTATTTGTGCTCATGGCTGTGACCTACGACCCTTGACAACTTAATGTGATAAAAAGAGGAATGCATATTTTGATATGCCTCGATGAACCATCGAGACTCTTCAAAATACTGACCTGATGGCAAATCCAAGCCACTTCTAATTTATGTATTGCAAAACTTAACATCGAGGACGAATGGTTGTCATTCAAAGTTATCATTTTGAGCAAAACAAAGAGTTACCTGCTCGATGCCAAACCTACATGCTTCAAATATCCTTCATAGACTCGAAGGGCCTACTCCATATTGGTTCTTTTCCTATGGCCACACTAATCAGGGTATTTTTAGGGGCAAAATTTCACCAATTGGCTATGTTTTAGCCATTTTCTGATAATTTTTGTTTTGCCAGTTTGGTTAAAATTTTTCTTATTTTTTTTTGAATTTTAATGCTTAGCTCATGAACATGTAGTTTATTTCAATTTAGCATGTACTTGAACCATAAAAAATGCAACAATACCATACACAAGTGCTGCAATAACCAAGATCACAAGAATAATAACTATGCACAAGAACACAAGAAGTATCATGGGAAAACCCTTCTCAACCAATGGAAAATCCCAACAATCATTTGCTATATTCTCAAGAGAAGGTCCCCCACACCATGGACCTTATCACACAAGAGGGTGCTTACAAAAACTAGAAACCTGTGCCCTAGAAATATGTGCACTTCAGCCGTACAAGTAGGTCTGAAATAATGAGAATACAAGTGAGTGAGTGTGATCCATAATGGGGATTCACTCTTATTTATACAAGACTTGACACAACAAAAGGTGTGTCTATTGGCACAATAGGGTCGACCTCTTTAAATCAATAATATAATTAATCTTTTCACAATATTGATTATCTTTCACATGGTGGGGTCGACTTGTACCCTTCACAACATAATTAGGGTTACAAAAAATATTACTCTCAGACAATATAGCAAGGATCTCTCTCATCCTCTAGTGCTCAACCACTAGGGACACATCCACCTGTGCTCAACCATATGGATGTCACTCTCAATAGATTAACTCAACTGAGTCCAAAGGAGTACAATCTGGAGAACCATCTCAAGCCGACTCAACTAAGTCCATAGGAGTACAAGGAAGGAGACCATATCAAGCCAACTCAACTCAGTCTAGAGGAGTACAAGGAAGGAGACCATCTCAAGTCATCTCAATTAAGTCCGGAGGAGTAGACAAGAGACCACATGTCATAACAACTCAATCCAGATTCTGATGCACACCCATCACATGGGCACACCCAACACTTGGGCTCTCTCTCACAAATGTCTCAACTCAGTCTAGAGGAGAATGATCTGGAGGATGTCTCATGAAGCTGCAATCAACAATTTTTTTTACATAAATATGATTAAGCTGATAATATTCGCGAACAATTTACAAGTTTTAATAGTAAATTATATGTTTTTAATTGAACATTCACCTACATATCTATATGCATGATTTTTCAAACTGAAATAGTCGCCTAGAATACTATACATGGGTATAACATTTGAATCCTTAAAAAATACCCTGACATCAGTATCAGTAACAATATAAACTAATATATGGCCATTGCTATCTAACTTCAAATGCAACACATGAAGCTACTAACATTCAAACACAATTACACTAAGGTTTTTTGAATTATAAAGGCTTACAACCTATCGATGTAATAAAAAACCCTATGCAGAAAGAGTAATTTGAGCTAAGTCAACTCTAAGGCAGTCTAAATCATAAGACATGCTTACAACACAACAATCATGCATACAATCATCATACATTCATGAATTCTAGTGTTAAATTCACACATAAACAAACACAACTTAAATTTAGCATTATAAGTAAGAATTTAATACAACAAATCATAGCAGAGATGGAACACATATCTTCTGAATATGTTGGTCCAAGGAAACTAGTTTTTGGCAAGCAATTTTCCATCCAACCATGGGAAACGTTTATCGATGCCATCCCAAATATGCGCTATGAGGTCACTAGGGTGAAGGAAACATGCTATGGACACTTAGGTCATTCACCCAACCTAGTTTCTCTTAGGCTTAACAAAATTTTCCAATACAAAACTCCCCAGGTAACCTTCTATCCAGCCCAACCATGACACTCCTCTCTATTGCCTCACAAAACACAGGGAATATACCATTTATATGCTAAATAATCCCTCAAGCATACTATATCTACTTTCTTCTTTTTTCAATAGTCTCTTAGGAAATCCTTCTCCCTCCTTTGTGTTCTTAGTGTGAGTAAGAGTCCAATCTTCCATCTGCCTTTAGGATCAACCCAATAGAGTCATCCCTTGGTTCTTGAACACTCATTTGGAAACAATATATGGGGAATGTGAATGTTTTCCTACCAACCAAACCTCTATGCTCCTCTACAACTTTCCATCTCTCTTTTCAAGTTCATAAACTCTTCTTACTTGGCTCAATTTAGCCATCTATGGGTTTGAATCATAGTCCCCATCATGAGAATGCAACATTGAAACTCAATGGTGCACAATTGTGGAGAATGATTTGATTTGTTACTCATAGGAAATGAAAATGCTCATGTGTAGCATGAGTGCATTAGAGAATGTAAACCGTGTACGGTAGAATGAGCCAACAATGGTCCATTCGATTTTGCATGGGGAGAGGGCACAAGAAAATATATGGTTCGAATTCCTATGAGGATAGAGTCTCTTACATTTTTCATAACTTGTACTCAACCCCCATGTTCTCATAATTCTAGAAGGTGGATTTCCTCATGGACCACCACCTACATTTAATGATTGGTGGTTAGGGGTTTTAATAAGGCACATAATGGAAAGATAAAATCTAGTAGACTTTGGCAGTTTAGGAAACATCTCATTGGATCTTCTTTTCCTCTCTCCCTCTAGTGGAATTGCATACCCTCTCTTTCTCTTAGTGGCCAACCTTGGACCTTTATATTAAAATTTGAAATGATATTTGCATGTATTGAGTATTATACCATGAGAAGCCTACCCCATGGTATATCAAAAGCATATTTATCGAAATTCTTATCAAGATATCCACTAGCCAAGCCTTGGCTTTGAGCTCCACACTAAAAATTCATATATGTCATTTATATCATTTACACATGGGGTCATTCATATGAATTGACTCTCGTCAATATATCCACTTATTTACAATTTGACCCAAAATATCCAAAGGGTCAAAATTGGGATATTACATTCCCCCACCCTTGGAATTGTGTTTTCCTTGATGTAACTTATGATTAGGAAAAATTGGATATGCCACTTTTATAGCATCCTCTAACTCCCATGTAGCCTCAGTCGGATCAAAGTTCTTCCATTGCACCTTTACCTATCTAATGGCTTGGTTCCAGAGCAATGTCTCTTTCCTGTCAATGATGCAAAAACTATTTTCCTAGGACACTCCCTTTGGTTCCACCTAGATCACAACCCAATCAATCACATGATTAGGATCATGTATATATTTGTTGAGCAAAGTAAGAGGGAAAATATCATGAGCTTTAATGTTCATAGGAAATGGATTTTTATATACAATTGACCCTACACGATCTAATATCTCGAATGACCCACAATAGCGAGGTGCCAACTTGGTACAACTTCAAAGATTCAAGAAACTCTTCCTAGTTTCGCTTTGAGGTAAACATGATCCCCAAATTTAAATTATTTTTGCACCATGTTATTATCTACATAATGTTTTTTGCCTATCCTGTGCTACCTTCAAATTCTCCTTGATTCTAGCAACTTGCTACTCCATTTCCTTTAATTTCTCTGACCCAAGTACAACTCTATTATCCAAGCATCCAAACTAACTAAAGTATTACATATAATCCCATAAAGAACCTCAAATGGACTCATTATCAATGATGATTTATGCCCATTATTATATGCAAATTTTACAAGGTGTAAATAATCCCCCCACTTGGATGGTTTACCAATCACATACATGCAAATAATGTCTTCAAGTAATTGATTTATTATCTTGGTCTCCCATCTATCTATGGATGGTAAGAAATGTTGAAATTCATCTTGGTGCCCTAGTCTTCAAAAAGTCCTTCCTAAAAATTCGAAGTAAACTTCAAATCCCTATTTGATACAAATACAGTAGGAGTCCCATGCAACCTAAAAATTTCTCTCATGAACATGTTTGCAATGTTTTCTACCTTATAAGTTGACTTTGTAGGAAGAAAATGCTCAGTCTTGCTCATCTTATCTACTACAACCACGATGACATCATGTTGCTTTATTTTCTTAGGAATTTTTTTAACGAAGTCCATTATTATCACCTCCCATTTCCATTTCAGAAGTGGCAAGGGTTGTAGCAGGATTTGTTGGAGTACACTCACAAAATTCCATTTTTAAAGGGACATCCATGTCTATTTTCGCCATTCCTAAAAATTAGGGGGTTGCCTATTTTTAGTAGTGCTATTTATCGTAGGTCTAACATATGGCATTGACTGGGAAAATAATGTGCATTGGACATGGATAACTTATCTCCTTAGGAGGTGCACATTTCCTTTATTATTAATGGAGTCAAACTTATCATTTACCACTTAGTGACTAGTGGTATTGACCCATGGTATTGAATAGTTAATAATTGACTAAATCTAACTAGTGCATGCACAATGAACCCTGTTATCACACAATATGTACTTTCCTAAATCCCAAAGCAAGTAGATGCAAGATTGGTGTAACAAGGGGGTGACCTATCACTATCACCTTAATAGGAAACCCCTTTCTATTTAGGAGCATGTCACAGTACCTCAGGGGAGACGTCCCTAGTAACCTGAGGGTTTGATAAGGCTAAGGAAAATGATACAAGAAAGTCCCTCCCTTCTCACAAGTCACTCAAGTCAAAAGGTTCTTTGTGTCTTATTAGAGATGAAGCAAAAGAGTAATATTGTGTACCTTCCTAGAACAAGACAACAAAGAGAAAAAAGGGCACTTTCCAAGTACCAAACTGATATTAATGCTTCATAAGACAATGAAATCTTAGAAAATAGACCAGCTGATATAAAATTGCAGCAGTATAACAAATTATAACAACAATGATGAATTTGTAACAACCACAATAATTATGCTTCAAAATGCTTGAGAAAAGACTTGAAATAATAACTTTAACTAGGCAAATTGATATCAGATAGTCACAAGCAGTTTTAGCAATGTCTAGATAGCATAACATGTCACTTTTAGGGTCAATTTGTTGTTGTTAGATGGCTGTAGCAATATTTTGCAACAACAAGTTAATTAGTGAATTTGGATAATCTAGGGTTAGTAGAAGTTAGTAAATGCTTCAAGGAAGATGGTTTGAAAGTTGTTTGATCAATCAATCACTTGTAGTGAGTAGACTAGTGCCTTTTAGGGTAATGGAGTCAATGATAACAACAAAACTCTTGGAGGAAAATAGAAATGATCATACTTATTCAAAGGAGATGGAGAAGATGAGAGAGGTGTTGGTAACCCAAAACCTCAAACATCCAAGTCCTAGAGATAATTGCTAGAAAGTAAGGAAAATTAGGCCCTAGCGATTTCTCCTTTCCTTAGACAATTTGAAATAAAATATGCAATAGGCAATGAAGTAGGGTTACTAGAGTGATACAATGGTAAGGCTCTAGTATATACTTCTAGATATGGTTCTCTTTGAGAAATTTAAACAAGTAGAAAATTATAGAGAAAAAGATAATAACTTATGCCTTTCTCCTAGGGTTTCAAGCAAGCAATTTTATAATCTTTGACATGAAAAAGTAAAATTTACCACAATAATTCATTCAAAATAAATAAATGCAGATTTTCTACATACTTCACCAAGAATAATCAAGCTTAAACCCTAGTTGAAGATCCTCCACCATGAAAATAGCTAAGAACCACCAAAAAATAGCCTCCTCCAAGAAGTGTGCCTAAAATTTCAGCCAATAACCCTTGAAAAGGGCACAAATTTCAGACTTCACCACTTGTGTGATGAGTGATGATGATAAAATGAGATAAATTTGTCTTTATTTATACAATAACTATGACCTTTAATTAAAATTAGGTCATCAAAAGGCCGATATGGACAAATTACATAAAAAATCCAATTTTTACATAAATGTCATTAATTAAACCCTAAAATCACTTTTAGAGGTGACGCCATGCCCTTCTACGATGACATTGAGACCTCAAGATGGAACGTTGGGCTCTAGAAGTAGGACGTTTGGCCTTCAAAGGCCCTAGATGATGCCATGCGTGCCAACAAGCACACAACTTCCCTCATAATTTTAAACCCCATCTCTGGATGACGTCAAGGTCAACATGATGATGCCATGTTCCCTCAAGGGTCAACGTCCAAGTGGAAAGGAAAAACCCCCCTGGGTCTAGGTTTGTCAGAGTATACCCGGTGAAACGTCCTTTGTTCCTGGTGCAAGCCTCCAATTTTCCTTTCCGCCTGGTGGGGTCACAACATCCATCTGTTGGGCTTTCAGCCCTATGGAGGTCTAACCTAATCATTCCCCCATATGTACTTGTCCACTAGGAAAATTCCTACAAAAATAAAAAATACACCCTCCACGAGATCATAATTCATAGGTATCATAGCAATGTCAATCACATCTAATAATCAAATTACCCAAACATGTGCATCAAACCCCCCTTTACTTAGACACATGATCTAAGATGTTATGCAATTTAATAAGTCAGGTTTGGAGAAGGTCTCATGATGTCCTATTGGGATAATCCTCCTCAAGTTTGGGGTGTTTCCTAGGTGAGAACCAATCTAGGTCATGTAATTGTGTGTGAAGTGGTATAGGGGAAACCTTTGGGCAAAGGGTGCAGTGATAACAAGGAAATGTAGGTCTTGCCTGTGGGTGCCTCTGTAGAGGGTGAGATGCACCTTATCATGGATTCCATTGTTTCCTATCCCATTCAATGCCTCTTATTTTTAGTCTTATTGCTTTTGGTATTTTTTTTTTCAAGGGAAAATATGGGGGACACTGTCGTGGCGTGGTGACCAAAGGTGACAGTGTTACCCACAATCATTTCATGGAAATGAGAAGGTTGGCTCGTGATGAGACCCCCTTTATACTTTCTATGCCACCAAGAGCCAGTACCCTATTTGGGTGACCATATAAATGGTAGTTTCATACCGCTACATGCCCATGGACCTAATAGGTCAGCTCATGATGAGACCTCCCATTCCCAAACTAGTACCTTGAGTTTTGTTTTATCTTACGAGTCCCCTTTTCTTACTGAGAAGCCTTTTATTTCTTTCTTAGGAATCTCTGGTCGAAGCATATCAAAGCTTTCATTTTGGATTTTAACTCTTTCCAGCTACTTTTACCCTCTAGGCCTTTAGCCCCTTCTTCCCACAATCCAAGGTACAACCCTTCCTAGAGTGGCAAACCCTATGCTTGAACAAATGTAGGGGAAGATGAGAGGAATAATGATGGAAAGTGGTAATTATGGAGGGAATGGATGATGACCTTACATAGACCCACCCAATGGAAACTCATCCTAAAGGGGAACCAACTTACTAGGGAATTTTTTCACCCTCCCAGGTATGAACAAGTTAAAGAGCATAATGTCCAAGCAAACGTTATGAAATGAAAGAGAGTTCATTGCAACATATTCAAGTGGTTCAAACATTAGAGTGACACATACCATGATACCCAGACTTATTACCTCATGGAGCAAGACTTACTGCTACTTCAGGACCAAGCTGGTGGGATGGACAATGTTGTTGCTAATATATGGGTTGCACTGAAGAAAATATGGGCCCTCCGGGGCAATGCTCAAGTTGCCTGGATCTCAACACTCCATGTCTAGGACCTGTGGGCCTCGAGACATGATCTTCTTAGTTATCCCTAGGATAAGGGATAACATCTAACTCCAACTTGAGGACATGTACTCACTATAGAGCGCATGAGAACCTCAACATCTCTGGCATGACCTGTATTTGCTAGATCTCAACAAAATGAATCAATGATCTTCAGGGTGGTGATATCACCCCTTGCTCATATATAATACAATGTAATAAAAGTAAACATGCATATACACATAATGAAAGAAATCATAATGAACTACACTACATTAGCATGATATGCAAATGGTATGTACAATGAATGAAAAATGCCTACCTAACTTACTTGTACTTACCTGTGAATTCAAGTCTTTGCCCCATAATGGGGTTTAAGGAGGCGTCCACTAGCTGGTGATGGATGTTTTCTTCCTTCCAACGTGGATAGATAGTAGGCATCATTGACTGACTTCATTCTGATTATAAAAGGTCCAAGCCAAAACTGTGCATTTCCTTTAACATTAGTAGGATCTCCTTTCTTTGTGTCCCACATCCAAACTGTATCTCCCTCTTGATACTCCATTTCTCTAAACCTGGTTGTTTCTTGTATAAATCTAGTATATTGTTTCGAGGGAGGAGGGTGGGATTCAACAGTGAAGATTTCTTGTTGGGTTGGTCTGATCAATATCTCATCATCCCCTTTCTTTAATAACTTGACAGTTCCAATTCCTTGTCCTTGTATTTATCTAGAAGTTGCTGATACTATTCCCTTTTTGTCCATTGTATCTCATCAAAATCTTCCTATGAAGCGAAAGGAAAATCCTCTAGAGAAAATATAGGAAGGTTTTCCTTGAGCAACTCATGTGTCACACCAGTTTCAACATCTGTCAATTTCTTGCACATGGACCTTTGCCATTGGCATATTTGGGAGGCGCTCTGTTGTTCCATCCTTCATAGGTACATTGATGTAAGTTAGATCCATCTCTAATGTACCTCCCAACATTGCAGAAAAATTCCTGGACAAAAGCATCCCCCACACATCAGGGACATCCACCACCACAATATCCATATGGATCACTCTCTTAGGATATTTATCAAGGAATACTTCAACATTTTCAACTACCCAATGAGTGGGTATGGCCTTGGATTCAAAACCACACACATTCCTATAAGGTCATGTGGCCTTTAGGCCTAGTTTCTCCATGACTTTCAAAGACATCATGTTAGCACCTGCTCCTGAATCAAGCATACATACGTCAAGGGGTACTACGTCTAATTCCATTTCATCAATATAATTATCCCTTATAAAAATTTAAATATTACACTGTTTCATTACCTTTATCTTTGCATCCTTGTTTACCCAACCCAATGGATAGGGGCTATGATGATTGTGAACCTCCAATCCAAGATTGTTGACCAGATCCAATTCTATGATATTAGTTTGTGAACCAGAGTCGAACAAAGCATCTATCTTGGTCATCTTGACCTGAATCTTGATGTGGAAGAGCTTGGTCATATCCTTCTTTTCCTGGTGATGAAGGCTACTCAGATTCACCTCCTTCTGCACATATGTGCAGACAATATTTTCATCCACATATGAGCTACTTTCAACCTGATTTCTTGAATATGTGGCTAAAAGATTATTTTTCTTTCCTTCCTTCTTACAGTTCTTTGGGTTCAACTTTGGATGTAGTTTTCAACATTTTTCCTCAGTGTGGAAATCAATGTTATAATGATTGCAATGGTGTTATAACCCTAATTTGCACCAGACATGCTTACCTGGCATCAGGCCATCTTAGATTCCTTTTTTTCCAAAGCACTGCTGAACAACTCTTCTTAAAAACCTCTTTTATAAAGGCCCACACTCCCTACTCCATTACTGCACGCGTGTACACACTATCTAACCCCAAACGGCCCGCGTGTACCTACAAAAGCACGAAAAAAGGAAAGTTGCCGACAAAACACACAACTTTGGGTAAGTTAACTAAACCTTCCAGCCATGCATGGCTGAGGGTTCGTCCAAATACCTAGCTTCTTCTAGCCTATAAAAGAAGGTTTAGGTGTCCCATTTGGAAGAGGAGAATAATAGTAAAGAAATTCTACCCAATTGCACATTCCCATTGTCCCAACCCTTTAGCTATCCTTGTGCAAGAAGAGATACAGAGAAAACAAGTTGGAGGATAGTTGAAGAGGAGCCCAGGATCAAGTTCACAGAGCAGTGGCCAGTCTCGACATTGTAAGTTGATTCATTAAAATTAATAAAGAAACGCTTTTCCCATCCCACTATATGAGTTCTTCATAGTTTATTGAATATATGTTTGAATCTCTAACCCATTAATCTGTAGGTAAAATGCATGTATAGTTTCTTGCTTGTTTTGTATACAGGTCAGCCTTGGGAGGAGAGATGCCAACAAGTGATCAAGCATGAAGAAGGATCGACATCAAACGCCTGAAACAAGGTATGTTCATCTAACCATGTATTTTCTTAAAAGAAATGGGGATTAGGTCTGGGACGACGGTAGAAAGTAGGATTCTTTTGGTCTCATCTACATGCATAATATAAACCTAAATTCTCGTTCGTAGGGGGGATTTCCCACCACAATAGAATTGGTGACCATACTGGGGAAGTCTCTAGGGTTCCTAGGAATATTTTTGGGTATTTAAAAAAAAAAAAAAACTGGTTTCCTTTTTTGTTTTTGAAGTTTCTGCAAAGTCTGAGCTAACAGAGATTCTGGTCTTCCATACCAGTCATCTTTGTTTCTTTGCTGGACTGTAATTTTTTTTTTCTCGAGACCCATAGAGGTACACGTGGTCTGTATAAGGTCTGCACACATGTACCCATGCCCTACATTCTTACAACCCGTGTGTAAACGCTAGCTGAATAAGAAACAATAGCGTGTATGATTCCAGAAATTTTTTGAGGCAGTCATCCTCTTCCCTGTCAGAATTAGTCATTCTCAGGGGTTTTCTGGAACTCTTTCTAGTCTTTGTTGTTTGTAGTCTATAGCTTAGGTTTCACCTCAGATTGTTTTGTTCTACGAATTTTTCCTTGCATTGTTTTATTTTTGTTGTTAAAGAAAGTGTCTGAGCCTTCAAGAGATCCTGATTCTCAGTATCAATGGTCTCTGCTTGGTTTAGATTGTTGTCTTTTATTTATCTCAGAGTTTCAAAGATACACGCGGCTTGTATAAGGCCAGAACGCGTGTACATGCCCTCTGACTCTACACAACTCACGTGCACATGCTTGCTGTGAAACTATCAATAGTATGCTTATAGAGGATAGTTTTTGTTGAAGGTGAGGCAATCATCCTTTCCCTTGAGAAGAGTTATACCTCTCAGGTTTTTGAGTCTCTGTCATAGCAGTCAGTAGCTTAGGTTTGATCTCAACCATAGCTTTCTTTTTCATTTAGAAGTTTTCATGAAAATTTTCTTTTGAAGGGTTTTGAGACAAGTGCGAGACTCCATTTTTAAGTTACTGGTGTGTGATTTTTAAAAGAGATTCTTTGCGAGCTGCGCTTAGGCTAGAATTTTTTCTTGGTTTTGACTTGTTGATATTTTTTCTTTTTGCTTTGTGAGCATTCAAATAAAAATAAATAAAAATCTTTTATTCCTTTGATTGATTGAAAAATGTTGTTTGGCATTAGTTACCAGGGGAAAGTCTTTTCTTTCATAAGTTCTTGGCAGTTTACTTAGATTGTAAGTAGTTCGTAGTCAAGTGAAATCTTGCTTTGGGTTTGCTGTTCAAAGATCTTAGAAAAAAATTTAAAATTTGAAAAGTTGTTTAAAATTTGCATTAAGTGAAGGTTTTTGTTTCCAGCTTTCTGTTTCTTTTTTTTACTTTCATCTTTCAAACATCACTAGTTTCACTTTCATAACCTCTGACATAAGACAAGCCATAAAATTAATGCTAAATCTAAAATTCATTAGACTTTTATGTTTGTAGGGTTAACCAACTAGTTCAGGATTAGGGCCTTGGATTAGGTTGGAGAGGAAACTCTTCAAGGCCATTAAAATCAAACATTGGAGTCTAAGTTAGGGAGTGTTCAAGTCTAGTATCGTGAAAGTTATCTGGGACCCCCCTCTAACATAGGGGATAAACACGAGGTCATGTGCATAAAGGTAGCGGAGATAACCCCTCCAAAGATGGACCAATCGTAGTGGAGAACACATATAGAGGGCTTGTCTTGGGATTTCATCGATTTCATTTGCCACGAAGCTTCGTGAGTCTCAAATCTGTTCAAGGTCCTCAGTTATCTTCCGGACCACTTTCTCTCGATACCCTTGACAGGTTTTGGGCTCGATACCCTGCTCATTGTGGTCTACTCGACTTTCGACTGTACCCGCATGGTGATTGTTCACGCCCTGACAACCTAGTTGCCTATCTTTTTTAGGGACATACACAGGTGACTGCGGGGGTATACTGTGGTAACTAGGATAGACATCAGGCCACACTTTGCAGAGTATACCCAGAGGGTGCTTTCATGTTTGAGTTTCACTTGCATCGGTAAGTTTCTCTAGTGTTGGTTGTTGTAAATGTTCTTCCAAATAATTTAGTGTTTGCCTGTCTTATCTTATAGGTACTTTTTTAGTGTGTGTTGTTTTTGAATGTCTAGAATGCCCTAGAGTGTCTTTGATCTTCTCACATAGTGGAGGATCACGAGCTCCGCTGGTCACGAAGGCTTCTTGGCCTACCGCCGGTTACACTGGAGCCACCCCCGCCACCACTAAGGTGAAAGCTAGACCAACAAGGGTCTTTTGAAGCGATCGGGTCACAAGAAATTGTGCCCGACCAACATCCGGAGGAATCAACCTTTTTAGACCTTGGAGAAAAATCTTTTGGTCTAGTTGAAACCTCCACCATTGATCTTTTGGCACCCACCATCATACCGGTTCATCCTTATGAGTGCCAGATAGTGTCGCATGCAATAATGGAAACAAATGTTGTTACTCCTTCTGGGAATTCTTCAATTCCCACTACGGTTGTCACCACAGGAGAGTTTCCACCTCCTAATCCACCGTCACCAGTCTGAGCCACCATGGTCTTGACCACCTCTACATCGCACAGTGGTCCGATCCTGTCTTTGGCAGCGGCCACAAACCCTTTCCAACCAAGTGCGATAGGCCCTCCATTCTCATACAAGATGCCTAGTTTAGGTACAAGTCCTGTACTTTCCTACTCCACTTCACAGACTTCAGGTCTGGGGGTAGGGAGCTCCAACGCTCCTCTGTAAGGTGACATGGGGGGCACTTCCACTCCCTTTAATGCTTTCCCTTACGGAGGAGGTCATATCCCTCCTTCATCCCCTTCGCTCGGTGGCACTCACCAGCCTTCCGCTAGGCCGCCTACACACCATAGTTTATTTGGAGCAGGGAGTCAAGGAACACCTTCGCATAATATGCCGGTAGGTTTGACACCGTTTTCTTTGTTCGATGCATTTGGTAACAACACCTTCTCGTCCGCTACTTTCCTGACTGGGGGAAATCCTGGTTTCATACAACCTATTCCTATGCAGGGTACTATTCCTACATAAGGGGCACACCCAGGAACTTATTTTGCATCAGGGCCTTGGAATTCTTGGTAGGGATCCATTCCCTCGTTAGGAATGTCGATCTGGGGTAATTATTTTCAAAATCAATCGAACCTCGGACAAAGTACTATGCCTATCCCCATGGGAATGACATGGGGCAACCCTTCCCAAAGTCCTTCAAATGTAATTCATGCCCAACCATCTATGTCCTATTTTGGAAATCAGTTGATAATGTCTCCTCACATGCAAAATCCATACACTGGCCATGGCCATGGTTTTTACCAGAACCCAGTCCAGCAGCCGAACTTTTCCTGGCAACCTGGTGCCAGTCAAACTCCAGGCCCCTTTTTCCCAGGTTATCACCAACAACCCAAACTACCCTTCCTAGCAACCTTGCATTTGCCAGACTTGATAAGGTTGTTGAATGACCCTATATGTCACGATCCACGTTGGCCTCCTATGCCGATGAAGTTGCCTTCGGACATTGCAAAGTTCGAAGCCAAGCCTAACGAAGATCCGGAAGATCATGTGACTACCTTCCATCTTTGGTGCTCGTCTAACTTGTTGAAAGATGACTTCGTATAGTTGCGATTGTTTCAACGTAATCTCATTGGGAGTGCCGTGAAACGGTACATTAAGCTCGATCGTTCAAGATACTCTTCCTTCGGTGAACTGGCGATGGATTTCCTAAACCATTTCCAGTTACCTGTGAGATACGACGCTGGCACCAAATTACTAGCCAATTTCTCACAAACAAAAGCAGACCATATCTCTGATCATATCCAAGAATGGAGATGCCAAAAGAGTTTAATTAAGGTACCAGTCCCACCAACATTCCTGCTCGAGTGGTTCCTTAAGTCTTTGGTCCCACAGTTATCCAAAGATGTCGCGACGTCAGAAGTATTTTCCGGAGAAGATGCCATCATGAGAGCTCAACAACTTGAGCTAATCTATTCTCAGTCCGGTTTATTATATGAGATCTTTCTAGATGTGCCACACTCAATACTTGATAAAACTAGACAAAGAGATGGACCACATGCTGATGGTATTGTTGGTTCAGCACAAACAAAGCCCATTGAGCAATTGATGAAGCAGTTGCAACAGTTGTCTATACAACACATAGCGGATAGCCAAACTACTGCTTTGGCTGCTCCCCCTACCAAAATGTCAGATGTACACACAGTGCAATTGGCTAATCCAAAGGCCACCCAGTAGCCTGAAGGAAAGAAAAAACAACGAAAGAAGGGTAAGGGGGATAAAAAACCTACCGAAAATGCTGGCGGGGACAACACTGAGAAACATAACGCGAGGTATCCATGCAACTTGTGCGTGGAAGACCACCTGACCCATCTATGTCCTCGTCTTGCAGAAGCGCAAAAGTTTGTGACGTAGCAATAACCTGCTGTGTTAACCAATCCATTTCAACATGGGAAAAATCTAACCCAAGCCTCTGCAAGCACAGAAGGGAGAAACCAATGACCCTCTCCATATTCGAACAACCCCACATCCACGAATGTATATATGGTGAAGGGTGATGCTTTTATATCGACTAGAGTGCATGACTATAGTAAACCAAGCATTTTTGAGAAGGGAAAAGAAGCCGAACTCCCATCTCTTCCTCTACAGATTGAGAAGATGTTAGGCGAAACAATGACACACATCCCTTCTGTGCTTGCAGAACTATTCAACCCAAACGCAACCAAGAACTATTCAACCCAAACACAACCAAGAACTATTCAATCCAAACATAAACAATGACACACATCCCTTCTCACAACCCAAACACAAGGGCTGCCCAAAACTATTCCGTGGTGGAAGATTTATCACAAACCCTTTGTGCGATGTATGCTTTGGAGGTCTTCCAAAGCTGCCCTTCCCAGAGGAAAGCCTTGTTAACCTCTTTAGGATCTACCGAGACTTGTAATCCGGGTACACTCATGCTGGATACAACCAACTTAAAACCTCGTCTGCCTTACCACGTAGCGTTTCAGATAGTAGTGGATTATCCCACGAAAACTTTTACTTGAAATATCTTCCGCACGGTGGTTGATGAGGGCACCTCGACATGTGTTATGTCATTGTCATGTTGGAAGGCCATTGGCCAACCCATTTTGTCTCCGTCACCTACTCTCCTCACTGCTTTCAATAGTCATTCGTTCTGACCACATGGTATCATTCCCTCTTTCCCTGTGCAGTTAGGAGGGAAGACCGTGTGTGTCGAGGTAGAAGTAGTCAATGTGCCCCTCGACTATAATCTCTTGTTAGAGAGGAGTTGGACTTATGCTATGCAAGCTATGGTTGCTACAGTTTTCTGGGTCTTGTTGTTTCCACATGAGGGCCGGATTGTGACCATTGATCAATTGTCTTTCTCCAGACCTGACCCTTCATTGGGGGCATCCACGGTCCCGATGATTGATAATCCTCAACCAGGCGTGGTCAACATAGGGGTTGGTTTGTGCCCATATTTGATGGGTACCTTTGATTACCCGCCCCCTCAAGGAGATATCAAGTTTATATCCAATCACCATAAGGTTGAGATTTTTCAAGTTTCGTCATTCCACACGACTTACTTCGACGATCCGTGGATACTTACTTCCCCATCGGCCATGATGGATGGGACAAGGCACCTGGGCATGTCTATTCCCTTGTCCCTAGCTGAAGTAGCGTACTCTTTAGTCCAACAAGCTTCAACCAACACTGATCCAACTCCTGCACAAGAGTTTGATCCACTTCTAGAGCCTATTTGGGCTCAGGGTTCTCTCGCTGACATCGATTCATTAGACTTAGTCTTGATCTCTGATGAAGCTGTCATTGAAGCAATGAATAGTCCGGACAAACCCTGGGAATATCTTCATCACAGATCATACTTCCTCCCAGAGTTAAGCAGAATTGAAGCTGGAGAATTCACCTTGACTATGACAGGAGATAGGTCTTGTCCTATTAATCCCTTAACTACACACGAGGTTTATGCTGAGGGTAATATGGCAACTATCGCTAAAACCTTTCCGATCAATATCTCCCAAAACCTTGGTGTCGTGGAGAATGTTTTCATTAGAGCTGACTGCTCCCCCGGAGAGATTCAAATCTACACAGATATTTTTAAAGAATTCCGCGACGTTTTTTCCTGGCCTTACGAGGAAATGCCAGGCATCGATCCAAAAATAGTTGAACATGAAATCAAAACTTATCCAGATGCCAAGCCTGTCCGGCAGAAGCTTTGTCTAGTTAACCCTAAGAAAGCAACAACCATTAAGGTTGAGGTTGAGAAACTGCTAAAATCCGGTTTTATCTATCCTATCCATTTGACCCAATGGGTGTCAAACCTTGTGCCGGTTAATAAAAAACAAGGCACAATTCAGGTATGTACAAACTTACATGATTTGAACAAGGCCTATCCCAAAGATAATTTTCCCACACCATTTATCGACCAGATAATTGATGAATGTGAGGGTTGCGAGGCCTTCTCTTTCATGGACAGTTTTTCGGGATATAACCAAATACAAATCAAACCCGAAGACCAGCACAAAACAACATTTATCTGTCCATGGGGTACATTCACGTATCGTAAGATGCCTTTTGGTCTCAAAAATGCTGGAGCCACCTTTCAGTGGGCCATGTCTTTTGCTTTCCATGAACTCAAGCATATAGTCGAGGCCTATTTATATGATTTAGCATCTCGATCTCGCAAGAGAATAGATCATCCCACACACCTCCGACTTATCTTTGAGCGTTGTCGCTACTTACGGATTCGCTTGAATCCAAACAAGTGCAGCTTTTGCATAACATTAGGAAGTTTGTTAGGTTTCATAGTGTCAACAACAGGGATCATGGTCAATCCTCTCAAGGTTGAGGCAATAATTCAGTTGCCCCCCCCACGCACAATCCTTCAACCTTCAGAGTCTACAGGGCAAGGCAAATTTTTTAAGACGCTTCATCGCTAACTATGCCGAGATCACCAAGGGATTTATGTGCTTACTTAAGAAAGACATTCCTTTTTATTGGGACGATGCCGCTCAACACTCTTTCACGACGTTGAAACATGCCCTCACAACTGCCCCTCTGCTCCAGTCACCTAACTATAACAAGGATTTCTTATTATATCTGGTTCCAACAGATTCAACCATTGGCATGGTCTTAGTTCAGGAAGATGAATTGTTCTCAGAATATGTCATCTATTACCTGAGCCGAGGCCTCGTAGGACAGGAACTCAATTATTCCCATATCGAAAAAATTGCGTTGGCAACAGTCCATGATGTTCAACGGTTTCGTCATTATGTTCTGTTTCGCAAGACCACTTTTATTTCAGTATATGGATAGTCATCCTCCAGGAGTTTGACTTAGCTTTCGTTTCAGTAAAATCCAAAAAGTCACTGGTCTTTGCAGAACTTATTTTGGAACTTCCGGTTGAGTCAGGTGATCTTGTGCCCGAAGAGTCGCCTATCAGAGGAGATATGTTTTTTATCACCTCTTCGGATCCCTGGTATGGAGATATACTTATCTATCTCCAGACTTTGAAGTGCCCCACCTCTGCTTCTCGTGATGAACGTCGATGCATATGCCATCAGGATAAGAATTATCTCATACTCGATGATACATTGTATCAGAGAGGTGTAGACTGCATCCTGCACCGATGTCTCATTCACGAAGAAGCCGTTACCATGCTTAACAATTTCCATACTGGAGCCTGTGGCGGTCATTTGTCTAGGTTGGCAACAACCCAAAAGATTCTACAAGCAGGTTACTTCTGGCCGACACTTATCAAAGATTGTATCGAATTGGTCAAGAAGTGACACCCATGCCAAATCTTCTCTCGAAGATGAGGGCACATCCCGCTCCCATGTTTCCTGTCATCATAGTTGGTCCCTTCACCAAGTGGGGGATTGATTATACTACATGCAACCCTCCTTCAAAAAGGGGGCATCGTTACATCATCGTAACTGTAGACTACTTCATGAAGTGGGTCGAAGCTATGCCAATGTTTAAAGATGATGGAGAGACTGCAACTCTCTTTTTATTCAACCAGATAATAGCAAGGTTCGACATCCCAAGGGAGATTGTCACTGACCATGGCAGTCACTTTCAAAACCAGATGATGACCGAGTTAACGTCAAAGCTTGGGTTACGACAGGAACATTCGTCACCCTACTACCCCCAAGAAAATGGTCAGGTGGAAGCTGTGAACAAAACTCTTAAGACCATTCTACAACGAAGGATCAACTCAGCCAAGTCAAATTGGCATTTGATGTTATACTCGACATTATGGGCTTACCGAACATCTGTTAAGACTGCAACTGGTCTCTCACCTTTCCAACTCGTTTACGAGCTGGAGGTAGTCTTTCCTATCGAATGTCAAATCTCGTCTCTAAAGTTGGCAGTACAATTATTGCCAGACACTTCTCCACTTGAAGAGCGGTTATTATACCTGGAGCAACTCAATGAGTAGTGTCATGATGCGGCCTTGGCCAACAAGACTCACAAAAATAAAGTCAAGTCTCAGTATGATAGGTCCCCTTCGCCCTTAGATTTTCATTAAAGGCGACCTTGTCCTGGTCTATGATCAAGATAAGGACCCCCTGGGGGCAGGCAAACTCAAATCCATGTGGTTTGGACCTTTCATCATAAAAGAGGTTATAAAGAAAGGTTCTTATCGTTTGGTTGACTTTGAAGGGAATGCTTTGGCAGAGCCTAGAAATGGACTCTACCTCAAGAAGTATTACTGATAGGAAGGTCACCATGGGTAACTTTTTGTAACATATGTATAGTCTTTGTACTATTTCTTTCTAGTTTCTTTTAGTGTTATGGACATGTCGTTGATGTTATCTTTCGTCACTGTGGCAGATTTCAAGTGAATCCGAGATGTTCATTGGGTACGCAGACGGTGCTAGACGACACACTCAGAGGCTTGCCTCCGCAGCTTGGGTAATTTTTACGCCTCAAGGCCGGTTATTATCTTCCAGAGGTATATACTTAGGTGACACCACATACAATGTCGCCAAGTATAGTGCAGTTATTGAGTTGCTTCATGACGCCTTGTCATTTGGTATCTCTCATCTCCGGGTATATCTCGACACTCAGCTGGTTGTGTCTCTGTTAAATAGAATCGACCATGTTCATGATCCGAATTTACACCGATGATTCCTTAGGGTACGTCTCTTAGACCGAAACATTGATTATATTACATATTTTCATGTTCCTAGGAGATTAAATCAAATTACAGATACTCTAGATAATCAACTTTTAGATTGGCATCTTTCACACATATGAAAAGACATACACATAAACATGTAGATACATTTTTTGCAAAAATGATCCATAAGCCACGAAAAAACATAAAAATCCATATATAATATCATAAGTAACCAAAGTACACAGATGGACGCAAGCGCCTCAAAAATATGACTAGTAATGAGTCAAGGGGCTTATGCCCTCAAAAAATATATACAAGTAGTGCTCTCGGCACGTGAAAAGCCTAACTAAAGTCAGGGCCTGTGTTCCCTATTGTACTGATCTACAACGTTGTCTAAACACTGAAATAATCAGACCCACGTCCGTGGTGCCCCCACTACATGAGGCTGCATGGATGGTGGTAGATCCTCAATTTCTTCCATACGGACCGTGCGAGTGAGCGCAGTAAAGTTCCGCTCGACTCGTCTCAACACCCTCTCAGCCTCCCCAGACGGAAGATCTCTTGCTACTGCTAGTCCCCCGGAGGCGGCAGTTGCGGCCCCTGGCCAAGGACGACGCCTGTTCCTCGCATAGTCAGCAGGTCGCACTAGTCCCACATATGCACACAACAAACACATATCTATCAAACACTCTAGTATATAAAAAAAAATGATATATAACAAAAACAACATAAAAATTACATATGCTTCACAAAAAAAATAAAAAAATAAAATAAAAATAAAAACTACAAAGATGGAGACTTACCTATCTCTCCTCACTCCTCACCAGGAGGCACTGGTATCTCAGGATCCCTAAAAAAATCAATCCCTGGATACGGGTAATCCTCGATAACTAGGATCTGTCGCGATAGCCATGCAAAGAAATCATCATCAAGGGATTCATTAGTCCTTCCACCATCCTGTCGTGGCAGCATTACTGCCCATCTACACATAGCAGGAAGAGAGGCCCGATGTCCTCGTACCACTACTCGAGGACTAAAGCTCGGAACTCTCTCAAAGAAGAACGAGCATAGAACGGTCCCGAACCTAAAGTTCCTCTGTGTCTACAATTGAAATTTTTTCAACTACCTCTTCATACACTCTAACAATGTGGTGTTCCAATAAAAAAATTATGCATTTAAGCACTGGAATGCACAGTTCATCTGTGCCCGAGATGCCTAATGCAAAGCTGCAGAACCAGTGATTCACCCAATAAGCAACACTATCGCATGTAGCGATAAGTCACTAATATTGCTTATGGGCACCTGGGAGCTTGAGCGGTCTGTGTCAGCTGCACAGTAAATACCTATCAATTCCGCTATGTTATGCGGCCCCAAAGGAAAAGTCCAAAAGTTGAATGGTTCCCCTCTCCAGGAGAGGCCAGTCAAAAAATAAATTTCCTTGGTCCTGGGCACCAGTGACTGCCCCTCTAACATGAATGCCTCTGCATCCGAATGCCAGTAGTCAACCAAGGCATTCAGTAGCCTAGGTTGTGCCCGCATAAAAGGACATAAGAAGAACTTGATTAACCCACATTGCATCAAGGCAGCCACAACATTGGGGTCTTCCCTGACCAACTCACTAACCTCTTCATGCTCTCTTTCTCTCTAGTGGACATACATCCTGCAAAACACCAAGGTTCAAGAGGGTTAACCCTTGTTTTCTAATCTTTTTTCATTCAAAAAGGGGGTCCACGCGGGCTGTAATACTGACAATCACGTGTACGTGTGTGCAGGGTTTACTCTGCTCAAATGTACATGCGTCCTGTCTTGAGACAACCCGTGTGGACCTAGGGCCAACCTTTTGAAGGTCGACACCCCCCCCAAAATGAAACCTAAAGAAAAAAGAAAGACTTAAAATGCAAGATAAGAGAGTTTGTACTTACTTGGTCCAGACATAAGTTTGTTTCATCCACTGTAGCTCCTGGAATCACCACTTTTGACAAAGGGGATTTTTTGGCTCCAGAGTCAATTTCCAAATCAGCAATGGTGATAATGAGCTGCCAACTTCTATTTATAGACTTTTTGGCCTCTTTTTGTCACTTTTTTGGTCTCCCTTATCATTTTATTTAAACCAAAAACCATTTAGAGTGATTCAGGAGTTGCATGGGAGGGTTATGATCGGGTATCGGGACAATTTTTTGGAGTTTTGGGTAATTTTCAACGATCTGTGAAAAATAAGTTTCCGAAGATCAACTTGAGCATGTAGGTTAGGTTTCTACCCTGACTTTTGTATCTTGTTGTCTTTTTCCTTTGCCATAGGATCGATCCCATTAGGTTGTGACATAGAACCATCATAGCTGCTTTAGAAGTGTCGCGACTTGGTGGTAGAGCTTACCGGAACATGGATGCCCTAGGTAGATCCCAGTTGCATTATGGTATCCATGCTGTCTCTAATCAGTATAGGCTCGGGAGTCCTTGTTGTTTTTCCTGATTATGAGTTTGAGCCTCATTTGCATGATTCCTTTTCACTCTTGACCTCACCCTTGAGACTCCCAAAATATATAACGGGTCTTCTTTTAAGCCCTTTTCAGACCCTCTAAACATGAAAATATTGTCGAGCGATCTTGTTTCCTTTCACGCTCATTAAACTGAAATTTGAAGTCACGTCTGTCCAACGGTAGTTTACCCCTTTTTCGGTGCGAACGGTCACCTATACGAACAAAGGTATACTCTATGGAACTTCAACTCTCTAGAAGAGTACTCTCAAGTATCATTTTAACCCTTTTTCGGGCCTGAGGGACTAAATTTATGAAAAAGGAACCCCCATGGAGTCCATAGTTAAGCTCTTTTCAGACTCCCTAAAATTGAAAAGATCGTTGAGTGACCTTATTCTCTCACACTCGTTAAAATGGTCTAGAAGAACATTCCTGACGGAGTCCATAGTTAAGTTTTTTTTAGACTCCTTAAAAATGAAAAAATGGCCAAGTGATCTTGTCTTTCTCACACTCGTTAAAATGGTTTTGAATAGATGTCTTGTCGGTGCTAGTTTACCCCTTTTTCGAACTGACCAGACTATCTTCGAAAAAAGGTACCCCAATGGAGCCTCCTTTTAGATTTTTTCAGACTCTCTAAATATGAAAAACCACTGAGCTTACCTTCTCTGGGCTCGTTAAACTTACATCGAAGGATGTTACCATTGCATGTTTTATTAATTGCATTTGCATAACCGCATTTTTGGCCTAACGCCGACTCCATGTTTCTCTCAATTGAACCATCTGAAGCATGCCTCATACACAAGCCCTATAGCACTTTGCCTCTGTGTCTTGACACCTTTGGCCCCGGGGGAATTTTTCCCGAGTGTCCTTTTCTTACATATGTCCCTTTGCCCTGAGCATCCCTGTTTTCTGTGTGCTTGGAACTAGTATGTTTGTGACACTTGATCCTCCTTTCTAACATAAAATTCTTTTATTCTTTTTTCCAAAATCATTGAAAAAGATAAAAAAAATCAAATATACCCCAAAAAGAGGAAGGGAAAAGTATTTTCTTTATTAGCAGCATAATGAGTCGCCCTTGGATAAAGCACATCTGTCTGTTTGTTCATCAAACCCTGGGATGTAATATGAATTTAGGAAGTTGTTCTCGCTACATAGAGTTGTGTCCTCCTCCATTTGGTTATTCTTCCAAACATATGGAGAGTTTGCATTGCCTCCTGCCTCGTAAACTTATGTTAATGCCATGCTGCCTGAGTCTCATCATTTGTCATGTTGTTGTCCAAGGGAAGTTTGTCACCAAGCCTGATTCGACCCCTCTGCAGTTTATTTCTTTCCCTCATACCCAACCATCTTGAATGTCCAATCAAGTCCTTGTTCGAAATCAATGAATCCTTCAGTATGATCATCACGATTATCTAGTCCATGACCGACGAGCCATCGAAGACCTCTGGGTAGTAAAGTCGTACACTCATATTACACTCCTACCCGAGTTTTGAAGATTTTTTGAAGTTGTTGCTCGAGCTCTGAAGATCTCATCTCCAGCCATTAGGCCATATAAGCTTCTATAAGATGGATACTCTATATGATTTCGAGATGTAGCTCCATTGTGTATTGTTCACGGCTACACTTTATATAGTTATTTGACATGGATCTACAGTGTATTTGATTGGTAGCCATGATTCTATTTTATCCCGAGCATGGGTATGCCTGCCTCGGTGAGACATTTGTTATTTTGTAGATGGTGCCTCCCGGTTCTTGGTCCCTGGGCTCACTTGTTCGACACATCAATAAAGATTGGTAATGTATTTCGGCCATCAGATGCTCTTCTGACCTCACACATTAGGGGGCATCTGTTATAACCCTAATTTGCACCAGACATGCTTACCTGGCATCATGCCATATCAGATTCCTTTTTTGCCAAAGCACTGCTGAACAACTCTTATTAAAAACCTCTTTTATAAAGGCCCATGTGCCCTACTCCATTACTGCATGTGTGTACATGCTAGCTGACCCAAAACAACCTGCGTGTACCTACAAAAGCATGAAAAAAGGAAAGTTGCCGATGGAACACACAACTTTGGGTAAGTTAACTAAACCTTCCATCCATGCATGGCCGAGGGTTCGTCCAAATACCTAGCTTCTTCTAGCCTATAAAAGAAGGGTTAGGGGTCCCATTTGGAAGAGGAGAATAATAGTAAATAAATTCTACCCAATTGCACGTTCCCATTGTCCCAACCCTTTAGCTATCCTTGTGCAAGAAGAGATACAAAGCAAAGAAGTTGGAGGACAGTTGAAGAGGAGCCCAGGATCAGGTTCGCAGAGCAGTGGCCGGTCTTGACATTTTAAGTTGATTCATTAAAATTAATAAAGAAATGCTTTTCCCGTCCCACTATATGAGTTCTTCATAGTTTATTGAATATATGTTTGAATCTCTAACCCATTAATCTGTAGGTAAAATGCATGTATAGTTTGTTTCTTGTTTTGTATATAGGTCAGCCTTGGGAGGAGAGCTGCCAACAAGTGATAAAGTGTGAAGAAGGATCGACATTGAACGCCCGAAACAAGGTATGTTCATCTAACCATGTATTTGCTTAAAAGAAATGGGGATTAGGTCTGGGACGACGGTAGAAAGTAGGATTCTTTCGATCTCATCTGCATGCATAATATAACCCTAAATGCTAGTCCGTAGGGGGATTTCCCACCACAAAAAATGGTTGTTGGGATATTTGTATTGATATGTAGTTTCCACTGTATTCTTATGTTTTCCCCCTTTCCACTTCTTCTTCCCCTCCTTGTAAGCTTCTTGGCATTGTTTATACTTCAAACCACTTGGTTTCCCCTTCTTTTGGCCGATGTTTTCTAGGTATTGTGTCTGGACACACGCCTCATCCACTTTCCTTTGCTTGAGGAGCATCACCTACTTTCATAGATGACTATGTAACCCCCCCAGATACTTGAAGAGTACATTTGGGTTCTTGGGAGATATACCCAACATGATGGCCATCTTTCTAAACTCAGTGGTGTACTCATGTACTCTCTGCCCCTACCTCTACCTAAATTAGTGCCATTGGATCCATTAGTCCTCTACATACCCAATAATATAGAATTGTAACTTGATGATGGCTTTGAATTCCTCCCATCTAGTTATTAATGAATCACCCTCCAACCTAAGTGTTTTGTGTGGCTTTCCCACTAGGTTAAAGTATGGCCCTCTAACTTCAATCTAGAAAATGAAAATTTATGCCCTTCATCTATATGGTGAATACTAAAATAAACTTCTAGTTGTTGCAACCAACGATTTAATTTTAATGCATCTAGCTCACCTTGGTATGGATTTATGTCCACTTCCGCTTCCATATTGAATAGGGACTCTGCAGGTTCACGACACTTGAACTCGACTTCTCTTTCTCAGATTCTTTCTGCGGCTCCTTTCCTGAGTCTTCCTGATCTTAATTTCCCCTCTAATCTGTTCTTTGAGTTAGAGCCTCCATCACATCCGAACAGTTTGAGATTTCTTGCTAGAGACGCCATGAGGAGGTTCATATTGTGACTGATGTCGACAACTTGCACTTCTAATTGCTCAAATATTTGTTTTGCTGGATCTTGAGGGTTATTATGAACAAACTCATCTGTCATGGCTAGGTTTTATGCAACTTATCTTTAAGACGATTCATGGATCCCGCAACTTCTCACAAATACCCAAAATAAAAACCTTCTGCTCCAAAATATCTCCTCTGTTATTCTCACAAAATACCATTGCTAGATGTTTTTCTTAGCTATGGAACAAGATATAATGCAAAAGAATAGAACCCCTTCTTCTCCTAGTGGACCGGAATTTAACATAGATCAATAACCATATAGGGGTAAGGTTTTGACTTCATCAACCTTTAATTGTGATAAGGTTTTGGACCTTTTAGAATGTTCTTAGAAAATCCACTACATATCTAGCCCCACATATCTAAGTAATGGATGTTGACGTGGAATCCACTCGCACCATGGTGATCAATATGAAAGGTCAACTTGTGAGATGCATAAATTTCTCATACAAAATATAATTGATGAATGATCTACATCATTGGAAAGTTATTGATGTCGTTTGATGCATCAAAATGTCTCAAGAAGATTTCAGTTGATTTTTTGGACCCAAATTTCTGAATTTGGACTAGCCGTCAAAATGGCCCTGCAAGCTAATTCCTCCAACCCAGAAAGTATTGAGATAGATGAAAAATAATGTAATGATCCAATCTGGATCATTTTAAGTGTTATTTCATTCTCTCTTCTCTCTTTTTCTTGCAATTTTTCTACTGTTGTTTTTTTCTCGCTACTAGATCTTCACTTCTGCTTAAAATCCTACATGGTATCAAAGCACTAGAGTGGATTGTGAGGAAAACTAACATTATATTGCAGGTTTTTAAAATATTGAACAACCCAAATAGAATGGAACAACCATATACATCAACAATTCTTACCCCATTCAATTATTTTGAATGAAGTCCTAAATTTCTCCTTCCCCTCAGAAGAAAAGGAATTTATCGGATCACTATGGGAATCAAAGAAGAGCCTAATTCCATCGATGAAAAAGATCGATTTATCAATAGACAAGATATTCCATTCACGCTAATATGACTATCAATTTCTACATAATTTCTCTTCCATGTAGAATCATCTACCACTCTCGATGAAGTATGGACCCCACTGAAGGTTCTCTTCAGGAAACATAATGATCTCAAAGATTGCATACTAGAGAATGCCAATAAAAATCCCAAAGAAAARCCATTAAAATATCTAGGTAAGGGCCATGATATAATTGATATTTCTTCCTCACCTGATACTTGGATTTCAGATTTCAGGAACAAGTTATTGGATCCTTCCACAAATAGATTGTTCATGAAGGAAGTGAGAAGTTTGATGAAGCCCCCCTTCATGCATTCTAGGAGAAACCTGCAGTAGCTTCTCTGCCTCTTCCTAAATCCAATCTCAGGGAGGATTCTTCATGTTATATGGATAAGGTTTCATATCGTATTTCAAAAATATGATCGAGAGGTTCATGAACATGTTATTACTGATCCAAATATTATACCATGGTGGGAACAACATACCCAACAAGTCGTTGGAGATCTAGTGGGTGAACCTACCAATCCAAGGATAACAAGATCTTAGTTTGAGGTTGTTCGACATGCCCTCATAGATACTGAGCCATTATTACCCACACATTTATATATGGTTCTTTCCTATGATCCTCAGTACTATGTAGAGGTTGCAAGAAATCATTATTGGGAATATTCCATGAATAAGGAATACAATTCTCTCATTGAGAACCACTCATGGGATATGGATACTCTTCCATACAACTAGAGCAAGTGGATAGCTAAGGGATTATCACTGGTGCATTCACTTCACCAAATCCATACAGACATCTACATATTCGAAAAAACCTTCATCATGAAGAATTTACAGCCTTGCAGGGTCTCCTTGGGGTGAAGGACATAACTGCATAAAAATTGATCATGTTATCATTTCCTTTGTTTGCATTCCATTTTTTNCCCACGAGTTTTTCCCTCTTTACCTCAGTTTTATTTTAGTTATTTGTTTGTACGTGAGTAGCTAACTTGGTTGAATTTGTCAGGACTCATACATCATGCCTACTCCCAGGTTGTGATTCATGGGCGGTGTTTGAGTACATGCACACCATTCCACTTTTCAAGGGACATCCATGTCTATTTTTATCCATTCCTAAAAATTATAGGGTTGCCTATTTTTAGCAATGTTATTTATAGCAAGTCTAACACATGGCATTGACTAGAAAACTAATGTGCATTGGATCTGGATAACTCGGCCCCTTAGGAAGTGCACATTTCCTTTATTATTAATGGATTCAAACTTATCATTTACCACTTAGTGATTCGTTGTATTGACCCATGGTATTTATCCATGCTATTGACCCATGGTATTGAATAGTTAAGAATTGACTAAATATAACTATTGTGTGCACAAGGAACCCCAACCTTATGTGCATTATTTTTTTTCTCCCCAAAGAGTCTATATATATTGTACTCATGTCAAGCATTAATATACAAGTGAAATTCAAATTGTTTCTTCAATAATATTGTATTTTTAAGTGTTATTTCACTCTCTCTTCTTTCTTTTTCTTTCAATTTTGCTAGTGTAGTTTTTCTCTTGCAACTGGATCTTGGTTTGTGCTTAAAATCCTATAGGCTTGATGGATGTTGATTCTTATCTTTGACTTGTTGACATTCTTTAGATATTGCAATGTATTCTACAACATCTTTCTTCATTCAAAATAAATTATTTCCATTTGAGATTCTTTCCTTTATTTTGAAAATAAATTATTGGATGTGCAATATTAGAGAATATTTTGATGAATCTTTGATAGTAACTATCAAGACCCATGAAATATATTGCATCTGTTACATTGGGGAGAGTGGGCCAATTCACTAAGGCCTCACTCCTTTCGAAACCCATAGATACTCCTTCTAAAATAATGTGACCCTAATAGTGATTCTACTTCCTATAGAAGTCACATTTGTTGAGTTTTGCATGCAACATGTGTTCTCTTAACAATTGCAAAATAAATCGCAAAAGACACTATACATAAGGCACATGAATGTAGTTGGTGCATTTGTGAGACTAAATGGCACCACTACAAACTGATAATGAGCATACCTTATTCTAAAGGTCCACTTGTGAATGCCTTCCTCCTTAATTTTAACTTGATGATATCTTAACCTTATATCAATTTTTTAGAATACCTTTTCACTTCTCATTTTGTCAAATAAATCATCGAATCAGGGAAATGGATATCTATTCTTCAATGTTACTTTGTTTAGATACCTATAATCAATACACAATTTAAGAATTCCATGTTTATTTTTCACAAATAGAAATGGTGCTTCCCATGGAGACACACTTGGTCGATTGTATCTCTTCTCAAGTAATTTCTACAATTGCTTTTTTAGCTTCATCAACTCTCGGGTGCTCATCCTATAAGTAACCTTAGACACTAGTGCAACCCTAGGTACAAGGTCAATTTAGAATTTAGTATCTCTTCCTAGTGGCAATGTCAACACCTCATTAGGGAATACACCTTTGAACTCTTGCAATACTAGATAATATTCAATTTTTAGACCCTTATCCTTTGTTGAATATAATACAAATTGGCACTCATTTCTAAATCACTTCTTCAATTGTAAGGATGAAATATGTCTTATATAGACGGCCTTAGAAATACCTCTTATTGTCCTCAAGCTTCCATATTCATTAGTGCAATAAAAGGTCTTGTTGTAGCAATCAAGATTAACTTGATTTTCTTCCAACCAGTCCATACTAATAAGGACATCATAGTAACCAATGTAAAAATGTTCAAATTTTTTAGGATGAAGAGTCCCTTAATCTCTAGTGGACATCTCATCACCAACTCACTAATTTTCCTCTTGGTTCTAGTGGCTAATTGAACTAGCTCCATCTTACTATAGGTGCACTTCTTGATTGCATATGATTCAACACTTTTAGGAGTAACATAACTATGACTAGGCCATGGATCAATCAAAATAAAAATTTGTTGCTCAACAATATTACCTTCAACCTCAACCACCGTCAACCAATGATTTTCTTGGAAATATTCCAATACAACATAGATCCTAGGAATTGTCCTTGCTACATGCTGAACAATTTTAGTGACTCTTGACTGTTATGAACATGCATGGTGTTCTCTTTTTAATGTGGAAAATTTCTAAGCACAAGACACTCTCCATATCCACAACATTGAATAGGCTCTCTTAGTCCCTTTCCGACCTATTTAGCTAGTTGATCTCCTGACTCTGCAATGGTTGGTTCTTGAATCCCTTCTTTATTTGGTCAAGGTTCTCCTTCTTCTTATCCTTCCATGCCTTGTGGAATTCTAGCTTACATTTATTTTTCTCATAATAATACTTAGCCTTTGTATTGTCCTCATCCAGGGTACATGGTTCATCAAATTAAATTATTTCTCTATAAGGTTGAGGTAATCCACTTAGGAGATGCTAGATATTAACATTGTCACCCCAAATGTACTTGACATATATTAGAAGTACTAAGATTTTTTTTCACATATTCATCTGTGGTCATTTCTCCCATATTTAGCCCATGAAATTGTTTGATTTTATCATACAGTACTTGTAAAAGAGATACTTACTAAAAGTACTCCTTAAACTACTTCTAGACAATCATCCTCTTGTTGATTTTCTTAACTTTTCTAATATGTTCCCACTAGATTGATACTTTTCCATTCAAATTGAATATGGACACTCTAGCTTTCATGTTTCTAGAGTATCCATGGACATCAAAATACTCATCCCAAGAAGCCAAGCCTCAGGTTCCCAACTAGACTTTAACTCTCCATAAAAAATAGGTGGTTTTTCTTTCCAGAATTCTCCTTGCAAGTTTTTTGTGAAAGGCCTTATTCTTCTAGCCCTTCTAGAAGAAGACGATTTTGAAATATTCAACAAATCTTCAGAGGTAGATGATTCATTATCAGAAGGATATATTTTTGTGTAATTCCCATCATTGGAGGTCCTACCTTAGTGATTTAGGATCTATTTTAAGAATGAATCTTGGAGATTTCCTTAGTCCTACTAGTAATGTTTTGAATTTTATCCATGATGCATTCATCTTTGTATATCTGTCAAACTCTGCAACATCACAATGTTCAACTAGTTCTATTCTCTTCAATCCTCGATTAACCTTATATTGTATTCTCTAGAACATTGAAGCTCTACCCTCAATATTATCATGGTCTCTATAATGTTTGGAGGGCTCTCTTGATTTCTTTGTCCATTGGATTTAGTCTTTTCATTTTTCCCATGTAGATTTTCACCCATGATATTTGCTTCATAATAGTGGGAGATTTGTGCATCTTCCATGATTACAATATGCTTAGTCCAAGAAGACTAAGACTCTATTTCACTTTGTCACTTTGAAGTAGCCACCTTAGCAATCAACGAGCACTATGTACAACAATCACCCTATTAGCTTAACAATGTCAACAAAATAGGATTATAACATCTCTATTCATTATTGATTTCATGCCCATACTATATCAATGTTTTAACTCACTCTATCACACTCTATCCTTTACATTTCTAACTTGTAACAACCATACTATTGTAACATGACCACTTATACCACTCTATCACATCTTGTTCCCACTTTGTATGCTTATTGAGGGGGGGATACTTTTTGTGTCTTTATATTCTTCTTTTAACATGGCTCATATCCCTTCAAATCCCTTATTGCAATTTTATTTCCTTCGAATGAATTTAACTTATCCCATTTGAATGGGTTCCACTACACTGATCATTAACCCTTTTCTCATGAAACTTGTTAAGTTTTATTTTAAGACCACCTTGACTTACCCTTAAAAATTCAACCTCATCGAGCCCTTCTGAAAGATTGAAGGGACATATTTTGATATGCCTTGATGAACCATTGAGGCTCACTGAAATATTGAGGGAACATATCTTTCGATATGCCCCAATGAACCATCGAGGCTCTTTGAAATATTTAAGGAACACTTATTTCGATATTCCCTAATGAACCATTGGGGCTCTTCAAAAGATAAAAAATGGGACATCTTTTGATATGCATCGATGAACCATTAGGGCTCTTTGAAAGATCAAAGGAACACGTCTTTCAATATTCCTTGATTAATAATCAAGGATTTTTTAAAGATCAAACCTCTTTCGAAATACTCACCTAATGGAAAAATTAACATGACACTTCTAAATTGCTTCCAATAGGGGTCTTCGAAAGATCAAACCTCTTTCTAAAGACTCATTGGATGGAAATATTATCAGGCCACTTTTAAAGTACTTTTCCCGAGGCTTAACATAAAGGATGACTAGCTACCATTTGAAGTTGTCACTTCAAACACAACAAAGGGGTCTGCACTCAATGCCAAACCCATAGGCTTCAAATATCCTTCATAGACTCAAAGACCCTGATTCATGTTGGTGCTTGGCCCGTGGCCATGCAAATATGAGTAATGATTCAAACTGATATATGACAATTTTCATCCAACATCAAATGAAATACTTGAAGCCATAGGCACTTGAACATAATTATAGTAAGGCTATTCAAATTATAAAGGATTGCATCCTATCAATGTTGTTGGCGCAAAATTGGAGACCGAGGTTCTCAGAGGTTACCAACAAAGGTGCCACTATAGTCTAGTGCACTTTCATATTCAACCTTCCATAAGGGAAGGAGGTCTCACCCGAAGCACAACCGAGACATTGTGTGATAAAGTGGATTACAAAGGACACATCATCAGATCTAGCACATCATAGCACAGTTCTATACTTAAATTCAAAGAGATCATAACATCAGAAGCCTTAGATCAATAAAGACAATGAACAATCTGTATTGCGCAACATTAAAGTAAACACACACATTACATAAGATGTTAAAATAGTCACACAATTAGTAAATACACAACACATGATAGATTACATAAGAAAGAGACCATATATTCCTCCTCGTAGTGACAAATTTTAAGTATATGAACAATCCATCATACATTCATACCCCATACTATCATACACAATTTTTTTTCATATCAAGACTTATACAATATGATCGATAATGAGATATCCGATATAGACTCTTACATTTTGAGTAGTTTCAATTTTTTCTCAGTAAATGCTCAATAATAACAAGCTCAAACCCCCAATACAACAGAGAAAGAAACACAGGACCAATGAAAAACCCAGAGAAGAAAATTAGAACAAAACATAATATAATAGAACATATTTGAACCCCTTTCAAGTTGAACCCCAACCCATTACAAAACTCCATGCTTATATATTTTCTACGGGGATTATTGTCTTCTTCATTCCATTGTTACCATTTCTTGATTCTACGTCCTTCTGGCATGTGCTCAAACGTTCCATATATTTTCGGTGCTCTTCCATCTCACACATCACTCTTTTTCCTTGTTGGTGCATTGGCAGTTAGATTTCTGCCACTTGGATTTCTCGTTGCTATGTTCTATCATTCCACAAAAAACTTTATACATTCGTAGAACTGGTTCTTCAAAATAGAGGGTCCAACAAATGTAATAAAAAACTCTACGTGGAAGGGAAAATTTGAGCCAAGTTAATTCTAAGGAAATCTAAATTACAAGACATACTTACAATGCAACACTAATGCATAAAATATCATACATTCATGAATTCCATTGTTAAATTCATAGATAAGAAAAAAAATCCTAACTTTAGAATTATAAGCATCAATTCAATACAATAAATCATAACAAAGACATAACACTTATCTTTTGGATAATTTGGTCCAAATAAACTAGCTATTGGCGAGCAATTTTCCACCCAACTGTAGGCAACCTCTATGGATGCCACCCCCAAGCTGGGCTATGATGCCACCAAGGTCAAGGAAATAGATTATGAACACTCATGTTACTCACCCAACTCAATTTCTCTTAGGATCATCAAAATTGTTAAACACATAACTCTCTATCTAACCTTCCATCGCAATCATGTCAATCCTCTCTACTGCCCCACACAAAACCAAGAATATACCCTATCTATGCTAAAAAATCCCTCAAGAATACTATAAGGCCTTTCCTTTATATGCTTAACAATCCCTTAGGAAATCCTTCTCCTCTTTAGTGGCCTCAATAAGTGATAAGGAGTCCAATCTATTATCTATCTTTAGGATCAACCCATCATAGCCATCCCTTAAATCTTGAGCATTCATTGATTACCAATTTGTAGGGAATGGGAATGTTTTCTTACCAACCTAGGTTGTATTCTACTATGAATCCTTCCATATCTCTTCTTAGGGTCGTAAAATCTTCTTTCTTAGCTTAATATAGCCATCTACATGTTCAAATTGTAGTCCCCAACATGAGAATGCAAATATATAACTTAGAGGTACACAAATATGGAGAGTGGTTCAACTTGTTACTCAGGGTGATGTGAATATTGTGCATAGCATGATAATGCATTAGTGAATGAAAAAAATGTAAGGTAGAATGATCCAATGGATTGGTCCATTCAAATTTGCAAGGGAAAAGGGCACGAGAAAATAGATGGTTTGAATTGCTATGAGGATGAAGTCTCTTACACTCCTCATAACTTGTACTCAATCCCCATGCTCTCATAGCTCCTGAAGGTGCACTTCCCCACGAACCACCACTTGCATTCAATGATTGGTGGTTCATGATTTTAATAATGAAAAAAATGAAAGCTAGGAGACTTAAGAAGCTTAGGAAACTTAGCATTATATGCCCTTGAATATCCCTTTCCTTTTCCCCTCCAGTGGACTCATAACCTATCTCATTATCTTAGAAGCTAGTCTTATAACTTGATATTAAACTTATTTTGAAATAATATTTACACATCTTGAGTATACCATGGCAAGCCTACATCATGGTCTATCAAAAGTATATTTATTGAAAAAATTGACTAGAGATCCACTAGTTAGGCCTTGGCGTTGAGCTTCAAACTATAAATTCATATAGGATATTTACATCATTCATGTTGGAAATTGTGTTTTCATTGATGTCAAAGGATGTCATTGATATCATAGGCAGGGAGAGACTGAATTTTGTCAATGATAAGGGGAGACTATGTCTCTATAAGTTGATAAGATTATGCATACTTAATTTTCATTGATTTCACTTGTGAGTGACTCCCTGAGAAAATGAATGAAAGTAGACTATGAACAATGAAAATGACCTTGAAAATGGCAGGTCCAAGGATCAAACTAGAACTAGTAACTCGAATCCATCGACATATAGAGAGAAAATCTAGAATGTTAATGCACATCTATCCTATGTGCATGGAGGTGAAAGGATAGAGGAATCATTCATACTACTACAACCAAAGAGGAGATCAAGAAGTGTCATGTGCGACTCTGTGTGAATGAAGGAAAAGAGGAACTAAACGTAAAAAGGGGAAGCATCCAGAATACGATTCAAATTAGAAATAAGAAAAAGAGAATATCCATGAGCGCTAATAAGGCTCTATGTAAACGAACGTGAGAAGAACGAGACGACCTTGTTAAAAAGAAATTAACGAAATAAATCTAGGTGGTAAATAACTTTGTGGAAGAATGATCACAATTAAATGAAGCTCGACGAAACAAATGAATCTCTGGGAAACAATAAGCCCGGTAAGGGAACCAGAGTTGAAGTATGAGGGCACGAAAAAATATTTCCAAAAAAATATACATACCACATTCGTTGGGAAAAATGAGTTCAAAAGGTTCATAATGAAAACGTGAAAGCAAATTGTTTGAATGAAAGTGAAGAGCCATAGAACCCCATGTGTGGTGTTAAATTTTGGCATAGAAAATGATGGACCGAGAACAGGTTAAATCCTGACCGTTCATTTCCACAGATCAACAGTTACGATCAAAGTTTGGGGTCTAATACTCGGTGGGTCATCTCAGCCACGTCAGTGCAACATGTCTAGTCATATGATTTCCACATCATAGGGAGTCCATGTCAACGCCACATGTCCAGTCAAATAAATTCCACATCAAAGGAATTCCACAACAATGATGCCACATGTCAGGACATGTACCGATGCAAAGTCATCCAATGCACATGGAGACGACATTCATACATAAGACACCTCATCTACAACATCAATACAAAATATTCAGGAAAATACACTAGTATCAAAGCATCATGGAGATAGTGAGAACGACAAAGTATTGAGAAAATATGAAGAAATAAGATCAAACCCGCAAACCTGCATACTCGTGGTGAGATATGAAAAATGGATAAGTATCAATATTGGATCGGTTGGACGAACGAGGTCATAAGAATGGGGAAAGTGTCATAGACCCACATACTCACAGTAAGATTTTGAAGAAATGGCTAAGTACCAAGAATCGTTCAGATGGAGATGTCTCGAAAATGACTAATTATGGAAATATGTCATGGACCTGCGATAAGATGAAGAAATGACTAAGTATGGAATATGTCTCATGGACCCATGGTGAGATGTCAAAAATTCACTAAGTGACAAGACATTACAGAGATAATGAAGTGACATATAATTGGAAGTATGTGAATAAGTGAGTGTGAACCCGCAGAACCATGGCGAAATGTTGAAAATTGACTAATTATAGGAGACCTGCGGTAGGAGTATGACAATTGACTAAGTGTCAAGACATCGTGGAGATAATGAAGCAGTGAAGAATCAAGAGTATGTGAAGTGAAATGAGCATGAACCCGTGGTAGGAGTTTGAAGAATTTTCCAAGAATCAAGAATAAGTAAATACCAAGAGATTTGAAAGAAATGACTAAGTACCAAGAAAAATAGATCAGATGGCCCAAAGAGTGAGAGATCTAATGGCCCAAGAGGTTTCCATGTGTCACAGATCGAACGACCTAGAAGGTGAGTGATCTGATGGCTCATAAGGTCTCATAGACCCGCAGTGAAATACTTAGAAAAGTTTCTAAGTATGGGTGCAAAGTGAGTGTGGTGGAATTCGAAGGTGCATTATGGAGATTGTGGAAGTATGAAAATATACTCCTTAGACCCGCAGAGAAAGGATTGGAAATGCATCTAAGTATAGGTGCAAAATGAGTGCTATAGAACTTGAGGGTGTAATTTGGAGGTCATAGAAGTTTTAAATGAAGACGAGATATGCCTTAGACCCATGGTGAATCCATTAATAAAAAATGACAACCAAGATCAACCCAAGATCTGATTGGACGATGGTTGAGATCTGAAGGCTTGAGCTATGTGAGACCTAGATCAATGGTCAAGAACAATATGAGGTCCATATCGAACGAATATTGTGCATTGTGGTTACATTGCATGTTTTGATGGGTAGAGAATGGACCAACGACCATGAATGATTTGAGAAGAATATATTATGGTTGTTGAGTATTGAGTGTTATGTTGTAAAACCATGTGATCCTGATATGCTAAGAAGAAATTGACAGACGATATCAAATCAAGGTTAGATCGAATGATGACCATGCACCAAGGATATGTTACAATGGAAAAATAATTAGATTGATGGTTGTGATATAATAATTGAATCCATGGTGCATATGCTAATGACTGGGGAACATGATCGAGTGATATTTAATTGAGAAGATGATCCGATGATTGTTGAGTACTAAGGGAATATTGTGTGTTTTGGTGGAAAATGAAATAGATCAACGTTTGAGATTGAATCTCAATAAGATCCAACAACTGTTGAGCATCATGGTTCATTCTCTGTATAGAGAAGAAGATGGCGTACGATGAAAGGTAATTGAAGGCACATATCTAAGGAATCTCGCAACCCCATTTTGAGTATATTTGGAGCTGACTTCATGGACATAGTTCGCATGTGGAAAAATTAATAGAAGTATGGAATGTATAAATATCGATATTTGAATCCAGTTTAAGAGGTTTGAAAAAGAATTGAGAAAGAATGGGAGAGTGTAGAGTTCTAAAATTGCATAACCAAGTGTGAAATATTTAAGTGTTATGGAAGTAAGTTGCAGATAAGGAAGAGGAGCTCTGATGTTCTCAGAAGTGAGAAAATGAAAGAAAGTGAAATAGATTTGTCTAAGGGTGGCTGGGAGGTGGAAGGAAAAAATGAACTTATAAAGCTATGCATATTGTGAACTGTGACAGTGGAGACAGAGAAACAAGTTTGTGCATATGAAGACTTGAAGCAATGAGATAATCCGGTATTGTTAATAGATTGAGGATATTGATGTTTTTGATAAACATTGGTATCTTTAGGAAGTGTTGATTTGGTGCTCAACTAAGGGGATTGGTATCTCATGTAGGTTGGTTCCTACAAACATTGTTGTTGAGTTGGTACTCAACTAAGGGGATTGGTGTCTCCTGTAAGAGGATTTCTATGAATATAGAAGTTGTAGGTTGATTCCTACAAGGAGAACTGAGTTAGTTCTCATTCAAGGGAATTGGTGTCCCCTATAGGTTGGTGCCTGCAAACATTATTCATGAGTTGGTGCTTAGGAGAGGAGATTGGTGTCTCCTGTAGGTTGGTTTCTGCAAACATTATTTATGATTTGGTGCTCAGAAGAGGATATTGGTGTCTCCTATAGGCTGGTTCCTGCAAGCATTGTAACAATAGGTTGGTGCCTACAAGATTTTATAAAGATTTTTTTTTGGTTTTCTCCCATTTGGGATTCCATGTTAAATATTTTTGCATTGTAGATAATATGTTTGTATGTACATTTCTCATTAGCTACTTGTGACCGATGAAGTAATAAATTAATAAATATTGTAATAAAAGTAAAAATAGTTCTACACTGATTCACCCCCCCTCTAAATATAAGTAAGTGTGACAACAATTGGTATCGGAGCGGGTTCCTTCAAGAACAATCTAAGCACTGGAAGATGATTCCTTGTAGCACACATGGATTGGATGTCAATTCATTTGTTGGATGGAATATACTATGCAATATGGACTATAGGAATTAAGGTACATATGCATGCTCTGGGGCATGAGGTATGTAAATTAGTTGGCATAGGTTACATACCCTTAAAAAATCCATAAACAAATGCAACTGCAAAGGAGACATGTAAAAAAAATACAATGGACTTAAATGCCATTTTAAGTGGCTTAGTGGATTATGAAAAATCCAAAGTGGGACAATGCACATCATCCAAAGAGATTTGGAACAAGATACAAGATCTTTACATAAAGAAAGGAGCCATAGACACATTAAAATGGACAAGGACAAAAGAAAATGAAGAAAGTGACAATTCATATAGTGAATCAGATGTTGAAGAAGAAAACATTCCAAGGAATCCCAAGAAAGGATCAGGAAAATACTAAGATGAGTATTTTTTATTTAATTGTGAATAAGCAGGACACCTTGTTGTTGAATGCCCTTATTTAAATATTCAAAAGAGCAATGAAAAAGATGATTCTAGATTTAGAAATGATGAGACTGAGAAGAAAGAAAAGTCCTACAGACAAAGGAAGAATATGCATATCAATGAGGACAACAATTTATTTGATGATAGTGACAAAGAAACAAAAGAAAATCCTGAGATTGAAGAGGAAGAGGATCTAGAAGTAGAACTCATTTGTGGCTTAAAATAAATAGACAGACTCAAAGAAAAGAATGGAAAGATGAAAAATAAATTGTGTAAGTATGAAGATGAGATAGATGAACATAAAGGAGAACCTATTTGTGATCAAGATGAAATCACAAATCTTAGAAGATATAATATGTTATTGAAGGAGCATCTCTCACAAATCCTTGAAGAAAAAGAAAAATAATTAAAGTTCAAATTGAAGAGGTAAAAGTAACACATGCATTGATATAAAGACAACTAAAAGAAAAGGATCAACATTGTGAGAAACTTTAAGAACAAAACACCTCTCTGAGAAAAGAATTAAAAGAGTAAAAAAGGATAGAATAAATAGTGAGAAGTCAGTTGAAAGAAAAGCGAGAAGAATGTCAAAAGTTGAAGGTTGAAATTGATTCCTTAAGAAAGGAACTAGACAAGACAACTAATCATCTAAATAGAAGCTTGAAGTTTGAAAATAGTACATAAATCTTATATAAAATTCTCAGTCATCAAATATCACCATTCATCAAATCATTCCTTGGATATGACAACAATTAGAAGACCTTTGAATAAGATATAATCTCTAAGTCACCAAAAAAGAAAATCGAGGAGAAGCCTGAAAGTTATGAAAATATTCTTACAAGATTCAAACACAATGAAGACAACAACAAGGAAGGAAAATATGGCCAGAAAGAACCTGATTTTTCACTCAAGAAAGATAAAGATGAATTCATAAGAGTTTCTACATCAAGAAGACCCTTCTCAACTAGGTACCAAAATATTTTTCTTGCAAAAATTTTGGTCATAAGGAAATAGATTGTAGAGCTTATGGAAATAGAAGCTCTCATAAGAATTACAAGGATATCAAAACTAGAGGTTGTTTTGATCCTATTAATAGAATCTACAATCCATTTTCTCCTCTACATTACAATGTTGAATGTTACAAATGCAATAACCATGGACACATAGCATGAGATTGTAGAAGTAACATGACACAATTTTCTAGATTGGGATACAAAAGGGAATGGAAGAGAAAATAAGGAGAATAAATTAAGGAAGAATGTGAACTAGCTTTGTATGCATACAAAAAAGAACATAATACCTTTACCAAACAAAATAAATATACTACAAAAGTTTGGAAGAAGAAACAACAATAAGAAGAAAATACATCCATACTGACGCAAACAACACTCCTGGCACCAGATGAATGCTCAAGTCACATAACCACTGGACCAAAGTTTGTAAACGGTATGATCAGGGAAATGGATTCATGCAATAATGGGGTTGTTTCTCTTAATTCCAATCAAACCAAGGAGGAAAATTGGCATCCTAAAGAGATACTTGAAAAGAACTTGATAACAAAGGTAGAATAAACTAATAGTTTAGAAGATAAGGAGACCTTTTTGAAAAATATGGGACATGTAGGAGAAGACCAAAAATTTGTTATGAAGGAAAATGAACTAATATTGAATGATGGGAGAATAATGTTGATAAGAGAAAGAAGGCAGTGATTGCATCCAATACAAGCAATCACAAGAGAAGATGACAAAGAGAGCCTTCAAGCATCCAAGTAAGGAAGTGAACAATATTGAAGCAATCCATGAAGGTATGATAAAATAAGTTATAATATGGTATATAATAAATAGAGCAAAGAAGAAGGCTCCCAAGAGACAAGTATGTGCAAAAGAAATGATGAATTATGAAGTTGAAACACTCAAAGAGGAAGGTATTGGAACAAGTTCAGTGACATCACAATTGAAAGAAGAATATAAGAAGTTATTTCTCTAAACCTTTGACCGAGTCTCTATAAGGATGATAAAAATAAATTTCTAAAAGGAAGCTGATATGTTCACAAGTACGATGTCACCATAGAAGACAATTTTGAGCAAACACGTATACTAAAAACCTTTTTGGTAATGGTAAAGGAAGTTTATATACTGATACACATAGGAGAAGTATAAAACACTAAGATAAATAGACTTAGAAAAGATGAAGAAGAGTAATATCCATGTTCCCAAAGAAAGAAAATAATAAGAAACCCTTGATGAATTTGCTATGAGTTTTGGGAAAGATAAGAGCTTGAAGGAATATTAAAGTTTCCTGCAAAAATAGATTAGCATAATGAAGAGAAGAAGTTGGAAAGCCTTTAGAATCTATGAAGGCATGCAATAGCTTGAAGAATCAAAGAACATGGATATGTGATAAGTTTACAGATGGAAAACAAAAACATAATGGAAGGCAAGATCCAAAATTATAAAGAATTGATCACAACAAGCAGAGATATGACTCTTTTGTTTATGCATTTCAATTAATTGGAAGAAAAGAATAGTTGAATAAATAAATATATGTTGACATGAGCCTTTGTGAATTCACCCTAGGAGGTGATAGTATAAAGGAACCTGTATACAAAGAACAAGGATGTAATGAGACTTTCATGGAGAAGCACAAGCTCAGGGGGAGATACAAAAAAACAAGAAGCATGTTGACCTCATAACAACGAATAAAAAGTAAGTGAAAGGGGGAGAAAATCCAATTGCCATTGATGTCAAAGGGGGAGAGTACAAAGAAAGAAGGAGATTTGTAGAAAGATGGACTCTCATTAAGCATAGGAGTACCAAAATAACTAAGTGTTTCCATCAATGACAAAGGGGGAATTTGTTGCAAATTGTGTTGTCATTGATGTCACAGGTAGGGGGAGACTGAACGATGTCAATGATAAGGGGAGACTATGTATATATCATATTATAAGATTCTACATACATAATTGTCCTTGATGTCACTTGTGAGTGACTCCCTGAGAAAATAAAGGCAAGTAGACTATGAACAATCAAAATGACCCTGCAAATGGTAGGTCGAAGGATCGAACCAGAAATAGTAATTTGAATCCATCGACCGAAAAAGAAAGAATCTAGACTACTAATGCATATATACCCTATGTGCATGAAGGCGAACGACCAGAGGAAGCATTCATATTGTTATAGCCAAAGAGGGGATCAAGAATCATCCTGTGTAGCTTTGTGTGAATGAAGGCAAAGAGGAACTAAATGTAAACAAAGGAAGTGTCCTAAATATGAGTTGAATTAAAAAGAAGAAAAATAGAATATCCATGAGTGCTAATAACGCTCTGTGTAAATGAACGTGAGAAGAATGAGACAACCTTGTCAAAAAACAATGGATGAATGAAATATAGGAGGCAAAGAACTTTGTGGTAGAATGATCATATTTAAATGAAGCTCGATGACACAAAGGAAGATCTGGGAAGCAATAATCCCAGTAAGGGAACTAGAGTTGAATTTTGAGGGCACAAAAAAATATTTTTGAAAAATTATATATACCACATTTGTTGGGAAAACCAAGTTCAAAAGGTTCATAATGAAAATGTGAAAGAACATTGTTTAAATGAAAGCAAAGAGCCACAAAACCCCATGCGTGGTGTTAACTTTTGGCGTAGAAAATGATGGACCATGAACAGGTTAAATCCTGATTATTCATCTCCAAATATCAATGGTTAAGATCAAAGATTGGAGTTCGATACTTGGTGGTCCAGCTCAACCACGTCATCCCACGTGTCTAGTCAGATGAATGCCACATCATAAGGATTCCATGTCAGTGTCATGTGTCCACTTAGATAAATTCCACATCAGAGGAATTCCATGACAGTGATTCCATGTGTCAGGACACGTACCAATGCCACGTCGTCCACTACACATGAAGAAGACATTCACACAGAATCCACCTCATCTGCAACATCAACACAAAATATCTAGGAAAATTACTAAGTATCAAAGCATTGCAGAGATAGTGAGCATGAAAAAGAATCGATAATATGTGAAGAAATAAGCTCAAACCTGTGGACCTGCAGACCCGTGGTGAGATATAAAAAATGGCTAAGTATCAATATTGGATCGGTCGAATGAAGGAGGTCAGAAGAATGGGGAAAATGCTGTAGACCCATAGACTCGCAATAAGATTTTGAAGAAATGGCTAAGTACCAAGAATCAGTCGGACGAAGATGTCTACAAAATGACTAAGTATGGGAATGTATCACAGACCCATAAAGATATCGCGGAGATAATGAAACGATATATAGTTGGAAGTATGTAAAGAATTGAGCACAGAGCCACGAACCCATGAAACCATGGTGAAATGTTGAAAATCGACTAAGTATAGGAGGCCTACGATAGGAGTATGACAATTGACTAAGTGTCAAGACATGATAATGAAGCGATGGAGAATAGAGAGTATGTGAAGTGAAATGAGCGTGAACCCACGGACCTGCGGTGGGAGTTCATAAAATTGTCTAAGTATCAAGAATATGTAAGTACCAAGAGATTTCAAATAAATTACTAAGTACCAAGAACAATATATCGAATGACCCAGAGGGTGAGAAATATGATGGCCTAGAAGGTCACCACATGTAATAGATTAGATAGCCTAGAAGGTGGGTGATCCAACAACTCATAAATTCTCGTAGACCCGTGGAAAAACACTTAGAAAAGTTTCTACGTATGGGTGCAAAGTGAGTGTGATGGAACGGGAAGATGCATTCTGGAGACTGTAGAAGTATGAAAAGATATGCCTTAGACCCATGGATAAATGAATGGAAATGTGTCTAAGTATGGGTGCAAAATGAATGTGGTGGAACTTGAGGGTGTAATTCGGAGGTCACATAATTTTGAAATGAAGAAGAGATATGCCTTAGACTCATGGTGAATCCATCAAGACATATTGATGATCAAGTTCAACTGAGATCTGATCGGAAGGTGGATGAGAGTTGAAGGTTTGAGCTATGTGAGACCTAGATCAACGGTTAAGATCAATCTGAGGTCCAAATCAGACGTCTGTCATGCATTATGGTTACATTACATGTTTTTATGGGTAGAGAATGGATCAATGGCCACGATTGATTTGAGAAGAAGATATGATGATTTTTTATTATTATTGAGTGGTATGTTGTAAAACCAGATGGTCTTGATATGCTAAGAAGAAATCGACGAACGATATCAAATCAAGGTTAGATCAGATGGTGACCATGCATCAAGGATGTGTTATGATGGATAGAGAATCATATTGGTGGTTATGATATAATTAGGGATGATTAAACAATTGATAAATGTTGAATCCATGTTGTGTGTGCTAAATATTGGGGAATGTGATCAATGGGTGAGATTCAATTGAGAAGATGATGTGACAACTAAGCACTGATGGCATATTGTGTGTTTTGGTGGACAATGAAATAGATCAACATTTGGGATTGAATCTCATAAGATCTGACGAATGCTAAGTGTCATGGTTCATGCTCTATCCAGAGAAGCAAATGGCGTGCAATGAAAGGTAATTGAAGACTTGTCTCTAAGGAATGTCAAAACCCCGTTTTGAGGAGATATTGATCCGACTTGATGGACATAATTTGTATGTGGACAAATTAATGGAAGTATGGAATGCATAAATAACGATATTTGAATCCAGTTTAAGAGGTGTGAAAAAGAATTTAGAAAGAATGGGAGAGTGTGGAGTTCTGAAATTGCAGAACCAAGTGTGAAAGATGTATTTGTTGTGGAAGTAAGCTATGGATAAGGAAGAGGAGCTCTAAGGTTCTCAGAAGTGAGAAAATGAAAGAAAATGAACTAGATTTGTCTAAGGGTGGATGGGAGGTGCAAGGACAATCACACCTTCTAAATCTTTGCAGATTGTGAATTGTGATAGTAGAGACAGAGTAGTAGGTTTGTGCAGACAAAGACTTGAAGGAATGAGATAATATAGTATTTTTAACAGCTTGAGGAGATTGATGTTTCTGATAAATATTGGTATCTTTAGGCAATGTTGAGTTGGTGCTTAACAAAGGGGATTGGTGTCTCCTGCAGGTTGGTGCCTGCAAACATTGTTGTTGAGTTGGTGCTCAATTAAGGGGATTGGTGTCTCCTATAGGTGGATGCATGAGAATATAGAATCTATAGGTTAGTTCCTATAGGGAGAAATAATTTGGTTCTTAGTCAAGGGGATTGTTGTCTCCTACAGGTTGGTTCCTGCAAACATTATTTATGAGATGGTGCTCAAGAGAGGAGATTGGTGTCTCCTACAGGTTGGTGCCTACAAACAATATTTATGAGTCGGTGTTCATGAGAGGAGATTGGTGTCTCCTATAGGTCAGTTCTTGCAAGTATCGTAACAATAGGTTGGTACCTACAATATTTTATATATATAAAAAATGGTTTTCTCCCATTTGGGTTTCCACATTAAATATTTGTGCATTGCGGATAATATGTTTGTATGTACATTTTTTCATTAACTTCTTGTGACTGATGAAGTAATAAATTAATAAATATTGCAAGAAAAGCAAAAATATTTCTATACTGATTCACCCCCCCTCTCAGTATAAGTAAGTGTGCCAACAATTCACACATGGGGTCATTCAAATAAATTGACTTGCATTAATATATCTACTTATATACAATTTGAAGGAAAACATCCAAAGGGTCAAAACTAGGATATTACAACTTGTTCAATGATTACTTCTATATTATGTAAATGTGTCAAATGGTGCAATTTCTTTAAAAGTGATACTTCCTTCAGTTTTTCTATGGAATTGTCCTTATAGATCAACATTTTACCAATCATCTTTTGAACCTCCCATAGATGTGTGGCTAGTTTTTCAACTTGTTTCTTAATAGTTCATGTTTCCTATATCCATTCTCGTTCTTGTTGGTAAAAATCCTACAAAGTTTGTTTCATTGTTTCATTTGAGCTTCTTTTAAAAAAAATAAGAACCCATCTTTTTACGGATGGTAAAATCGAAAATAAGATATACCTACCTTCACACACTTAGGTGAAGAATATGGTTTGATGGTACCTTGATAGCACCATACAATAATCTTCTTGAAGGCCACATCAACAATATTAAATATAGCCAATAAACACGTTTGGAAAACCCCACGCAGGGGAGAATCATGTCTACCAAGATATTGAGCTTCTACCATTTTCCTTGCTTCTTTATTATTGATTTATTCTATTGCATGTTTAAGTTTATTGAGGTCATCTTGTTTACTCATTTTGTTGTTGAATATCTCTAGATGATAGTTTGGTCAAGTTTCCAATGCCTCCTCCATTACTACATTTGGGGTTGAAATATGACATTTGAATCCATATTTATGAAAATAATGATTTCAATCCTCCATTACTACATTTGGGGTTGAAATTTGACATTTGAATCTGTGTTTATGAAAAGAATGATTTTAATGTCAAAAATAAGAGAAAATTAGTGAAATTGGTTGTACTTTTCATCGTTTACCCTCAATAAACGTCGCTTAAGCAATGATATTCCTTTCGTGGATATTATGTGTTTTTACAAGTGTTGATAAGTCAATTTTGACAAAGTCAAATAACATAATGGGAAATAATGTCACATAATTGATGTTTCAAGATATAAAATTTTTAATTCGATAAGTATTTTATAGTCATCGTTGTCAATGTTTCAAGTTGACTACCCACAACTCTTCTTCACGACAAGAAAATTCAAGATGATAATAAAACATTTATTGGATATTGATGTTAAACATATTAGACTCATTCATTAAAGACTCTAAGTCATTTATGGAGATGATTCAAAATAAAAGGCTAAATGGAAATAATATTCTTATAATATTTGATGCAGTCTAATTATACACTATGATTCCAATCATTAAGGCCATTGATGTTATCAAATATCTCATAGATTCAAAAACCACATATTCAGTTGTGATGGTTTATGTCGTAAGTATACATTCTTCATTTTTCAAGGAAACCTCTATGTGCAACCACATGGTGTTGTAATGGGTTTTTTGTTGTCTTTAATTGTGGCAAATTTATTCATGGAACACTTTGAACAAAAAAAACCTAGGACTCTTTCCATTGGAAACCTAACTAATGGGTTAGATATGTGGATGACACAAACTCAATTTGGCCCTGAATAGAGCTTGACAACTTCAAGTATTACTTGAAAAACTAATTAGATAACATCAAATGGGCTATGGATCCGAAGGAATAAGGGAGTCTCTCATTTTTTGATGTTTTGGTCATCGAGAACCTAGATGGAACTTTAGCACACAATGTCTATAGAAATAAAGCACATACAAATCAATACTTGCATACATGATCACATCACTACTTTGGTCAAAATATGGATGTTTTAAACACCCTCATCATCCATACCAAAAAGATTTCTAATAATTCAAATTTGGAACAAGAAAGAGGCCATATGAGGAATGTGGTTAAAAGAAATGGATATTACAAATATTAGATTGAAAAATTATAAAGAAATTCGATAACTATATAAAATACACAAGGAATAGAGTAAACAATGAGCATAAAGTATTTCTTCCACACATACAGAGTGCAACTAATAGGTATACCAAAATTCTAAAAAAGAAAATATCACCATGACATTCTCTCCTCCCAATAACATAACAAATTTCCTCAATTCAATTAAAGACCCATGTAAATATTGACTTAAGAAATGGTGTATTATTAAAGACCCATGTAAATATTGACTTAAGAAATGGTGTATTTTAGATTCCTTGTGTATGCAAAAAGACATACATAGGAAAATTTGGTAGGTCATTTAAAATTGCAACAATCAAAGGACATTGTGTTGACATTAATAATAATAAGATAAAAAAAAACTCAACATTGGTAGAACATTTCTATAAAACTAAGCATCTCATCAATATTGAGGGGACAAAAATCATGATGAAGATTGATAAATACTCTAAACACAAAATCTTAAAGGCAATAGAAATTGAAAAGAAAACCAACAACCTCAATAGGGATGATGAGTTGAAAATAAGCCACAATAGCCTATCAATAACTAGACATTGTTCATGTTCATAATGTTGATTGAAGTGGGTTTCCCTTTCTATTGTGTGGGTTGATTTATTTCTTTGACTATGTTAGTGTGCATGTGCTCTCTCTCTTTGTTTCAATTTATAATTTTGATATGGGAGTGAGTTTGATATGATGTGATCTTATTGTATCTCTTGCATGTTTCTATGATAGGCATATCATAGGAATATAAAGAGTTTCTCATAAATCAAACTACATCCCATATCATTACCTATTTGGTTATTATGTCGTCGAATCCAATATACCATGATGCATTTATTATCTCACGATCCATGTTTCAATAGATTATTTATATGAGTGATTGGTTGAATTATCAACTTGACGTCCCATAGAAGGGCTACATGTAGTTGGCTTGAAACATTGTTGAATGATGACTGCATATTGACGTCCCATAGAAGGGCTACATGTAGTTGGCTTGAAACATTGTTGAATGATGACTGCATAGATCATAGAATCTCTAGCAATCCCCTCAAATGCTAATGGTGAATTCTCAATTGATTCTAACTATTTAATACTTTTGATGTTTCTGATAGAGTTTTTTTTTCTATGTTTTAAAAAATAGTCGTATCAAAGCAAACATACTCTTTTTTTTTTTAAGAGTTTGAATTAGGTTACATATTAGGAGTGGCATATTTTTCTACTCTTACTACATTGTTAAAATAATTATTCTCCCCATATTTTGTATTTGGTAAAAAAAATTTAAGTACCATTTGAATTCTCTATATGGAATTCTTTGAAAGCATTCTTGTTGCATAATGTATAGGTTGAATATTTTGTTGAAATGGAAAACAATGTCAAACAACCCTGACTTGGGTGTTAATGTAGACGACAAGTTCACTCATATGAAAGAATTTATCAAAGAATTATTGGATCTCACCATGGATGTTGATATTGATGACTCCAATTATACTATGCATATAAGAAATCATGAAAAATCATTTTTTCTTCCTGATATTGGTGATGGAAAATGGTATTGACCTTGCTCGAAATGAAAAGTCATAAGAAAACATGTCAACAACTAGAAAACATTACTTAGAGCATGGGCATTTGGAAGGGGGAATCAAATATTACCCCTTGGAAAGATGGAAGGAACATGTTTTTTTTTTTTAAGTACTGAATGTTTTAATATTTCTACGCACCCATGGATGAGATCTATGATGATATTTATGATGTACCTCTCATTTATAAGGCACACAAAACCCTATACAAAGACTCAAAGACAAGTCTTATGTCTACTATATTGTTGTTGGTCAAATTGAATGTATTGAATGGTATTTCAAACACATGATTGATACAAATTGTAAGGTATGCAAGATAATTCTTTATATAAATATAAGTTTTTGTATATCTTTTGTGATCATAATCTATACGATTTAATATCCACTATTTAATATATTAATTTATTTTTTCTTGTAGATTGTTAAGTGATATTATCCTACCATCATAAAATACTTTACCTCACACATACCAAGATTTGTGTGCCCTTATGAAGGATAGATTAATGGAGTATCAAGAAATTGATGCATGTACTAATGATCATATTATATATTATGGACAACTGGCAAAAACTTGGAAAGCCATCAATGTGGAATTAGTATACATTGAATTGATTAGTAAAAAATAAGGTGTCCCACAAGGTTTTTCATCATATATCCATAATTCCACATTTCAAACCATTGTTCAAGTGCAAAAACATAACACAATTAATGGATTATCATGCATGGAAGAGAAGTGAAGATGGTGTTATATGAAATCTTGGAGATGGTTCTATATTTAGGGACATCAAGAAAAAATGGCTCATTTTAAAGAAGAACCTTGTAATGTAAGACTTTCATTGACAACTGATAGTGTGAATCCATTCAGAAAGCTCAAATAAATTTACTCGATTTGACTAGTTTTTGTTATAAACAATAAACTTCTTCTTGGATGCCAATAAAGAGGAAGCATGTAATGTTGGCTTAAAATTTTTTAAGTATTTATTTTATGAATGTTTACAACACACTATTTCGTTTTTATTTTTGTTACATATTTTGTCTGTACAAGGAATTATTTTTTTGTGTTTTAAAATAACCACGTAAGTATCAAGTTAGAGATATAGATGTATATCTTGAACATTTTATTGATGAACTTTTTATGGAATGACATCACTATGTATGACATCTCCAAACCAATAGGTTAGAAACAATTTCAATTCCATGGAATACTTGGACAATTCATGATACCCCTAGGCTAACACATTTTTTTGGTATGTAAAGTGCATTTTAACTCGATATATACTCTACCATTTCACATATGTTTTTGAATATTTTGATATTCTATTGACATTAATATATATCTTGGAGATCTTCAAACAAATGGTGAATATGGATGTCTAGTATGTGGTCCCGAAATAATATCTAGATGTTCAAGAAGTTTTGGAAGGGGGGTGTACAATAAATATAGGCATATCCTCTCTAAGAACCATAGTTATTGAACTACTAAAAAAATTCTCTTTAATGGGTAGGAAGAGGTTGGAAAAAGTCCACAAAGAAGGATGTCGTAACTATGGAAAAGATCCTTTAAGAAGAATCATGGTCAACATTTGGTTTTAGTTACATCCATATAACTTGTTCTAGTCTTTTTTAATTATATTTATTTGTATTTATTGTAATAAAAAAAATCTATTTCCATTTATGTTTACCAAAGGTAAAAACGATGGAATTCCATGCAATATGAAACGATAATTCCTCCAATTCAACAGTGTCCCTACTACGGGCATCTACAAGTAACTCATTTACTTGACACAATGCATATTGAAAATAATGTCATAGTATGTTTATGGAAAATTTTAAATGGAAGGAATAACAAAGACAAAATTTCTAGGAGGAAGCCAACATAATTCAACATTTGACTCATTCTTATATTGATGGATGACTAACCAATATTCCATGGTTATTAACATAGCAAGATAAGGATGTTGTCTAATAGGTTATATGAAATATTGAATTTCCTAGTGGACTTGCTTCAAACATTATAAAATATATCAATGAAGGAAGGTGATTTTGGTGGGGAAAAAAACTCATGATTGACGTACCTTTATTAAGATTTGACATTCTTTGATGTTGATCATCTTATGATACATACATATATTAATAATAATAAATGTTTGTTTCTTATCAAAATTAAATGATAATGGTTTCTTCCTTATTACAATATGTACTACCTTTGTCTCTCTCAAACAAGCTTAACAATAACATAAATAAAGTTATATATGATCTCAGAAAGTACACGATGTAAGACATAGAAAGTTATAATTTAAATCATACTTGTAGAACTTGTTGACTATTGATTTACTTGCATTGTATAATATTGTGTTGACAAATGTGATTTCCTTGCACTCGTAGGTGCTTCTCATCTAATGATGTAGTCAAAGCCCGAGATTCATTCACAAGATCAAATAAACCATGAAAACACGTGAGAATGGAAAAATAACTATCTTTTATTCCTTCTTCATCCTAACTATTACAATCGAAGTTCAACCCCTTATAACTACTATCTGGGATTTTCGAAAACAACTAAATTTAGAAAATTCTCACATGACTCTAAAACTGACCATTAACTAAGAGCTAACTAGTGTGACACTATTTGTCAACTCCCTTTTATGATTAAGCTCATAAACTAAGAGATAACTAATAATTGAAAAATTAAAAATTCTCGTAAAAACACTAAAACCCCAATTTGAGGCCTTATATGAAGGAATTTGGCCTTGAAAAAGTGTCGTAACGATGTCAATCAAATATATCCAATCAACATGACAGTGAAATCTTCGAGACACGACTCCCTATAAAATTTCAGCTCAAACATACAACCGAGTCAAAAGTTATGACCCTCGGAAAATCCCCGAAAAATCCCTGCATCATTTAACAAAGTTACCAACTTAATGAGAACTCTCTAGAGTTCTCATTTTTTCATAGTGGCTATTTTTACTCTTGTTTCAAAAAGCAGTGCTACTGGTAACACCTTTTTTTTTAAAAGTGGTTAAAATTGTGAGTTGTTTGAAATCGCGGCCTTGACAATGTAGAGAGAACCCTAAAATTGACCATCAAATCAAAAAGTGATGCTACTGGTAGCACCAATTTTTTTGGGGAGTTAAAACTATGACCTAATTGAAATCGTGACCTTGATCACTTGCACCACTGTCAATAAAACACTGAAAAACAATTCCTAAATCTAAAAGTATTATTACTTGATAATTGATTTACTAATTAAATTTATTTTTTTAAATAACTTACATTAACAAAATAATTAAATTGAAAACCAAAAACACCCCTAAACAATTTTTTTTTTTTGTTAAAAAATCAAATTTATTTTAGAAATAAAGAAAAAAAACAAACAATTGTCGAAAAAATAGTGCAAATCAATTTTTTTAAATCAAAAAATTCAAAAAATAACCAAAAAGAGAAAAAAAAAATCCAAAAA
>SNQJ01S0005998.1:283335-305511 GCA_010110895.2 Picea sitchensis
CCCTCAGGTTGTAGCCTGAGAAACTAGGGGGTTGGAGCCTCCTTCCAGTTGCAGCTGGAAAACAAAGGAAGTTGGTGCTTCCAATGAATGTAATTCTTCAAGACATATAAGAAAAAGCATTCCGTAGTTTTCTCCCGATTTGGATTTCCACATAAAACATTGGTGTACTATTTATGTGTGTGATTGTTTATTTATTATTGCTCATTATTGGATAATAATTCTACATTGATATAAAATTTGAAGAAAAAAGATTATAATTATGCTATTACTGATTCACCCCCCCTCTCAGTAATCCAACACTTATTTGATGTGTTTATTCATATATAATGTTGATATAGTTGTTGTGTGTTTTACTCTGAGTTATCTGTTTATTCTCTCTTGTTGTGAGCATAATGATACATTCAAATATTTATTTATGTGGTTGAATGATGATGTATGAATTCAATTGTTTCTATGCACAATTAAGAAATTGCATTTGTGTTTTTAATTAGCATGGACCATTGTATAAGCTTGAATGTCATGTTTTGTGTGTTATTCCCACATTTAGAATTGGTATCAGAAATTTTATTTGGTCGTTTTAGAAGTAGCATGACCCAACTTGGGGCTGGGTGCATTACATATTAGAACAACAATATGCAATAGAATAACTAAAAATAGCACAAATAGTTATATCTTCATTGATGAGAGCGATGTTCACTTGCCTCTTCATGGGGAAAACATCCAGATGAACAGAGCTTTGATTACAATATAATTCACAAGACATATAGTTACATTGCTTCTACTTATTTATATAGTTCTATATACCTCTTAGGAACTTTCTATAGAAGGAAGTTTCTCGTAGGAAGAAACTTCTAGTAAGCTTTCTTACAATTATTTCTTTCACACTACTACATGGGCCTTATTTACTAGACATATTTGTCAAAGGTACATGATGATGATGCTCAATCCCTATAGTGGAATAATAATAAAGGAATGTTGTAGATTATCCTTAGTAGTTTGCATATCCCTTAAATTTGTGTATTTGATCTATTTCATCCTTAGGCATATCATGTAGAGTCTCCTATAGTTTTAGGTGCTAGTTTGTTTTCCATGTGAGGGTCATATGGATTGTGGGTGAACTAGGAGAATTCATACTAGAATTATAATTGTCAGAATAACAACCTTGGACAATGGAAATGATGATGATGGAATTGACAATTATGATGATGATGTTGACGATGACAATGATGACAACGACAACAATGGTGATGACATCAATGATTATGACATTGACCATGACAATGATGATGATAATGAAAATGATGACCTTCATGATGATGATGACAACAACAATGATGACATTGATGATGCTGATGAAAATGACAATGACAATGGAGATGATGATGACAATGAAAATGATGATGATGATGATGGTGATATTTTTTGCATGAAACTTATGACAATGGAAATGATGATTACAATGACAATGATTAATTGTTGATGATGATGACAATGATGTAAATGGTGATGATGACATCGGAAACGATGATGATGATGGTGATGGCAATGATGACATTGATGATGACAATGATGATGAAAATGATGACATTGGTGATGACAACGACAATGATGATGGTGGTGGTGATGGCAATGATGACAACGACGATGAAAATGATGACATTGGTGATGAAAATGACAATGATGATGATAATGATGATGATGATGATAGGGAATGTTTACCAATTCAAAGATGAGAGCATGGGTACTATCATGGGTGGGTATTGATGTATTCAAATGTGATAGGTGAGGGAATGAGTATAAATATGGTATGGTATAGTAATTGTTTTAGGGTTCCAACAAATGCTCATTGTGTAATTATTTTTATATGTTTTCTTAAAATATTTTTTTTAATGGGGGCATGGTTAGATTTTAAATGTTTTTAATATGGTTTATTTAATTATATATATATATATATATTTTAAATGTTCATATATGTTTTTCCTAAATATTTTTTTTAATATGATTTACATATGTTATGTGGTGATGGTGATGATGATTAAGATGGTGAGGATGAAAATTAGGTTGACTACAAAAATGACGATGACAATGAAAATGATGATGATGATGATGATGATGATGATGACGACGACGACGACAATGACAATGACAATGATGATAAGACCAATAGTTTTTGTATAAAAATTATGACAATGAAGAGGATGATGATGACATTGATTATGGTGATGACTATGCTGACGATGACACTAAAACATAGTTTATGATAGCAGGTTCGATAACATAAGGGGATATTACAATATTAAATTCAATCTAATAAGCAAAGTCATGTATATCTCTAGACAATTTGGATTAGTTTTTTAATATGTCCATATCCACAAGAATGTGAAACTGTCCAAGTAACATTCTATTGCAGTTGGTGATAAACACATTAACATGAGATTATTATTATAATTCCTAGTGGTATAGATCATTTTATTAGAAAAAAAGTATTAATATTGGTATTGGAAATTTTAATATTAATTCAAACAACAAAAAATTACGTATCTTCCACGCTCTCATCCACCAAAAAGGACAACACCCAAACACTATAGCGCATAGAGATTGATCCCACCAAACCCTACACCCTATAGAGATTAGAGCCCAAGCACACATAGTTGAGGAGATAGAAGAGGATCCACAATTACAATATTTGACAAAAGAGGACCCAAATAAGAGAGAACCCATAATTGAACAAAAGAGGACCCTAAGGATGAGACATAAGAGGACCTACAATCAAACATAGGTGAACCCACATTAAAATAGAAGAGGACCTCGAGGATGAGATAGAAGATAACCCACAATTAGATAATTCCTCCTAAACAAGTTTGAAAAATCTGTATTACTTTACCTAGATGAAGATGCAATGTCAATTTAATTGAAACTTTGCACAATTTGGTTGAGAATTTTCTTTGAGATTGATTTTCTCAAAAAGTTACCAAGTAGGACCATTTGTATAGATTTAAATCGACTCAAGAAGGTATCAAGTAGGAATATTAACAAATCTAAACCAAACCAGGTCTTGCTAGAGGAAGGGGGACATCTAAAAGGAATCCTCACATATGAACTTGTTCTTATTCAAGACTCCGTGAGAGGCATGGAGAAAAATTTCACGTGTTCGTCCCAATTTGACCTTCGATCTTTCTTAGATAACCTATATAACTACTCAGAACATTTTCTCTTAGAAAATTGACCATGAACCTAGGGTTTACTTGTGATATCAAACATATCATATTTTTGTATTTCTAGTGGATAACACAATTCCAGTGGTTCAAATAGTTATAACTTTATAAGTCAGGTTCTAGCTAAGACTTTGGCAGGACATATTTTTCAAGACTTACATTTTAACTCATGATTGAGCCCAATGATTCTCCCTTTTGTTTGCTTATCTTGAATACCATGTTTCTATAATGGCTTACTCTTCTTCTTCTTTGTGGTGAGAAGGAACTAGTGACCTAATTGTGTTGTCAAGCCCAAAACTAAAATTTTCCTTGTAGTTAGTGACATTCACAGATGACAACATATTTTTAAATTATAAAGATGACAACCATTGTTAGCAAGTAGACTAAATATGGCTATGATAGCCTTTTTTAGCATGCAAATCAGATAGTGTAAACTAAGAGTATGTTATTGATTTCCAAGACTATCAATGAGTATAATAGTAATTGTCAATTGAAACTTCAGGCTTGGATATATATAAAACCTTCACAAGACTAGTAAGGTAGGTTATCAATGAATGAGCCTATGCTTGGATTGTTTTTTAAATTTTATGGTACATCCAATGTACCATGAGTTGGAATCCAATGGTTCTCAAGTGTTAATTCAATTACATTTTAATCGCAAGTATACTAATTTGTTTGCTTTATGTTGATAGTTGTATATCTATAACATTGAATGAGAAACTTATAAAATGGTGATGGAAGAAATTAGGAAACAATAGATAATAAATACAGGATATTGACATGTTGGGATTTATAACATCCCATGAGGGTGTTACCTAAATCCCCCCCCCCTTTAAATCCAAGACATAACTAAGTAATCCAAATCTAATCAAATAGAATAAGAAACACAATCGTTATCTAATAAGGAAGTCATGCCATGAATTTATTTGTTATATATAGCTGCAAGAGATGTCATGAATTCATTGCTACCGCCGGATGCCATGAATTCATTGCTACAAAAATTTGGGGAAGATGATAAAATATGAAATTTACTTTTTAACTATTGGATGGTGAATTTCTATAGGCCCACATGTGAAAATCCATTTTTCTACATATCCATTCATTCCATATTAGTTTGGATATCTATATCTCATATGGTGTACATGAAAAATTGATTGCTACAGTTACCTCATAACCAGATGCCAATAATCAATTACTAATTTTAGTTTCATTCTATTACTCTACTATAACAACTAGAGAACCTTTAATTCATTTTCATGATTTTATTAATTTCTCTCTAATAGTTTGTTAAAAAATGGTATATTTAAAAGAGGAACAATTTTCCCTTACAAGGGGAGGACGCTTAGAGAAGGTGCTCTAATATAGCATGGGCTAGTGTACAATTTCTTGGGGAATTTTTTCTAATAACAATTCCAATCTCATAGATATATCCCTATGTGAATGCATGATTTATTAATTTCATCTAGTTCGTTGTAGTTTAACTTAGTGCCCTATTCTTGGGAGGTAGGATCCGCTCCAACAAGAATAGGTGCTATAAATTCGCAGAAGAGAAGAAGGTCGCATGTGTGGAGTGAATTTTTAGTATAATACACAGTTTGCAGGAGGACAAAGCGCATACATATGTGGATTGCAGAAGGAAAAATCACATATAGGGTATACACGATTTGCAGTGAAGCAAACATTGTATTTCAACGGGTTTCCAGTAAGGTGAATCACATATTTGGTTTTCTAGGAAGGTACAGATCCCTACAGGTTGATAGGTAACATCAACAGGTCGTACATGTGATCTACAATAGATTCTTGGGTAGAGGATATTTATAGAATATTGTTGAGGTTTGGTCTTTTCATTTGTATGGTTATTGAAGGACAAGTTTGTCCTCATATTTGGTGACATTGTATTGGCTGAGAGGATTGGTTTTGTCCTCAGTCTTGGTGACATTGAGAGGACTAGTTTAGTCCTCAAATTTGAAGGATTGGATAAAGTTACAAAACATAATTATTGTTTCTCTTGTGTATTTATGATTCATCTCTGATCTTTTTGTTTCCACTGCATATGTTTTCAGTAAATAATTTCAGTGTAAAGTTTTTCAATGATAGTTAGATCACTAGGAAGCAATTTTCAAATATGAAATTAGTCACATAGAGTTGCATGTGAAAATTGACAGAAATAAACACTAACTATAATTTAAGGACATGAAGAGACAGTGAAAATTAGTAACAGATAGTCAATACAATGTTAAATAGTTAATATAACTCAATAAGTGTCATTGTTATCTTCAAATTTTTTTCTTGGGTATTTCACTATCTTAGGTTCCTAAACCAATCATTGCGAGTAATGAATTCACAAATCCTTTACTTTCTCTATAGGCCCCCGGTTGCAAGAACTTGGAGCTCTGATACAAATTTGTAACTATATATATATATATATATATATATATATATATATATATATATATATATATATATATATATATATATATATATATGTATGTATGTATGTATGTATGTATGTATGTATGTATGTATGTATGTATGTATATGTATGTATGTATGTAATATATATATGTATGTATGTATGTATGTATGTATGTATGTATGTATGTATGTATGTATGTATGTATATGTATGTATGTATGTATGTATGTATGTATGTATGTATGTATGTATGTATGTATAGTTTAGCTTGGGTGGTTGGGAGGAATGATTATTATCCTCCCCACCTAGGTTCATTCCTGTAAATGACATGTCGATATCTTAATGAGTATATTATTGTAATGGGTATGTGCCTTGTTGTTGGGTAGCCTTGTTCCCTGAATATTCTAGGGTTCACCTTAGGTACCATCCTCGAAATGAGGGAAAGTACTTGGGGGTTTTACCTTGGATTTATAACTTGGAAAAAGATGTATGTATGTATATGTATAAATATGTGTATACAAATATATATGTATATATGTGTATGTGTGTGTCTACATATATACATACATACATATATGTACACACACACATATAAATATATATTTCTACATATATATTTATACATATACATACATACATACATTTTTTTCCACGTTACAAAGCTGAGGGAAAACCCTCGAGTACTTCCCCCTATTTTGAGGGTGGTACCTAGGGTGAACCCTAAAGTATTCAAGGCACAAGGACAGTCAACAACAAGGCTCGAAGCCATTACAGTAATATACTCGTTAAGAGCTCAACATGTCACTTAAGGGAATGAACCTAGGTGGGGAGGATACCAATCATTCCTCTCAACCACCCAAGCTAAACCCAATTGACATACATACATACATACATACATACATACATATATATAATGTTACAAAGTGGTATCAAAGCCCCGGGTTCACGCAACTGGGGGCCTCTAAGGAAAGTAAAGGATTTGTGAATTCATTACTCACAATGATTGGTTTAGGAACATAATATAGTGAAATACTCAAGAGAAAAATTTGAAGATAACAATGACACTTATTGAGTTATATTAATTTTTAACATTGTATTGACTATTTGTTACTAATTTTGACTATCTCTTCATGTCCTTAAACTATAGTTAGTGTTTATTTATGGATTAGTTTAGGAGTAGAGTTAATAATTGTATGTAATTTATTTCTTGATTTGCTTAAAGGTAGACTAATAGTTGTATGTTTGTTTCCTAAACTTCTTATAAGTAGGGTTGATGAACGCTAGTATTTTCTTGATCGGTAATGTGCAAACCCATTCGAATTTATTTGACTACTTGTATTTGAATCTTACATGACATGGAAAATGAAAATTGAACAATGGATTCCATAAGAAACTGGAATAGGAAAAAAGAGAGAAAGAAACCTAGGACTAATTGTGCATCCAGATAACTAAATCCTAGCACTTCTTCTCGATTAGCCTCAACATCCTTAAAAGATCTTGGTAATTAATGCATGAATCTATGAAAGGAAAAACATAAGAGAGATTGGTAATTACTGTAAGAAGCTATGAAAGGAACAAATCACATTACAAATTCCTTCAAACCTATAACATAACGGTAGGAACTCTTCCTAAGAAATCTAAAACAAGAAGCAAGATTTAAGGTACATAGATATAGACATCAAGTCTAAATTGGTCATTTTTACCTAAATACTACAATTAACCACCTTTTTATTTTATGTAATTTTGCATTTGTCCACTATGATGCAAATCCACACAAAATTGCAATGAAATTAACTTGAGATTTTTACACTAGGTGAAGAAATCTCATAGATGTTGAATGGTGGATTGTTCACCTTTCTATGTATCTGAAAGAAATGAGATGGAAAATTGCTATTGAAAAAATACATACATACATATATACATACATACATACATACATACATACATACATACATACATACATATGTATGTATGTATGTATGTATGTATGTATATGTATATGTATATGTATATGTATATGTATATGTATATGTTCAATAGAAACTTTCCCTCTTGTTTCTTCCAGATACATATAAGGGTGAACAATCCACCATTCAACATTTGCAAGATTGCTTCACCCTATTGCAAAAATCTCAATTTAATTTCATTGCAAGACTGTGTGGATTCTACGGCATAGTAAACACACACATAATCAAATATAACCAAAGGTGAGTAATTGTGTATTCAAGTTGAAACAATCAGTTCATACTTAATTACAAGAATGAAAATGTGCATTAAAAACAAACCTTTTCCATCAACAATTCATTGAACCCATATCTCATTAGAAGAGCCTAATATGTTTATCAATCAAGAAAAACTATAATATATGCACTATTAATTCCCACATTTAATTATCAACTGGGGCTCGTAAGCTTCGAGGTGCAGGTGTAGGAAACGCGGGATCAGAGCCTAGTCTAGCCTAATCTAAAGCTGACAAAACAATCTTCAAACCCACACTGCAACAATTTAACACTAAGGATCCATCACTGGGACGTAGGAATAACTTAGTGCTATAAGGGATTATATCACAATATTTCATGCACTCTAGGTGATGTTCGTGTGATTAGTCGTGAGTAGCTTACTTAAGTTTTCTGTCCTTCAATGATTATTTCCTATAGCGGATCCACACTTAAATGCAATAAAATAAACAAGCAAACGGAAATGAAATTCATGATAGAAACTAACACCTTAGAAAGAATTCCAATGTGGGAAGGCCATATCTCACGAGTTAGACCTCTAATCCGTTCATTGGTGTTCGAAGCTACAAACTTGCAATAAGAAGCCAAGCAAAATGAAATACTAAAACAAAACGATGCGATCAAGAATTTATTGTAAAGATCTATCCTAAAATGGGAGGATTAAATTCTATCCTACAAAACGATAACAAAATCATTCATCAATAGCAAAAACAAGAGAGGAAATTAATGCATAAATAAGTGTAGACTAGTACAAAGCAATGCAAAAACAAAATTGACTAAGAACATAAATAATTCTTAAAGCAATCCAAACTTAAACTGTAGAAATATTAAGCAAATGTAAAATCACACATCCTAAACTCAGAACCACTCATCAAATGAATACATCCATAAAGTAAAGGAAAAAGAAAGGGATGGAAAGGAAAATAATGAATATGAGAAGAGGAAGTGGTTTTCTATTTAATTGAGATACGAAGGCAGCATTTAAACTCAATAACTAATACAAAAAAAATGAGGAAGAGATGGCAAATATCTTCTTTTGTAATTAATTGATTGTAATGTATAATCAAATTGACAACTAAGGAGCGAATTGTGTGAGGAAAGATTAGGTGAATATAGAAGAGAGGTGTGCCATATATGGCAAATGGAACAACTCTGCTTTTCACTATTTGGGACATCGTAGAATAGGTGAATGGATATGTGAATTGAATAGTAGGTTTCAATGTGTGAGTAGGATGGCAAATGAATGGTGGAAAATGATAGATGCAAAGGGAGGTTTGAATTATTAAATAGATGAGAGTGAAGCATGGAAGCAAGGGAACATTGTCCACAATTAATTAAGCATAGAAACAAAGCATTGAAAGGATATGCATAAATATAAGCACACATAAGTAATGGGAGGAGTAAAGACTAGACTCAAAGCTTAAGAAATGTAATAATGTACTCAATTGAGAAATGTGATCTGAGTGTAAATTCATCCATCTAATGCAACAACATAAAATTAACAAAAATTTAACTCAAATGATAACAAAACTAAAATTGACTTGTAATGAAATAAACACACAACGCAATGTTAATCTACCAAGAAAATAGAATATAGCAACACTTACCCATGCTGAGGGGCCCTTCCCAGGAGGTGAGTGTTGCTTGAAGACAATCAGATCAAGCTAGAAGGATGCTCAATGTGGCAGCAACAATCAATTCTTCATTGAGATAAAAAACTCTGTTTTTTACATACCTAACAACTCCTCAAGGCTTTCTCACAAGAATAAATCTCTCCATTACAAAATCTTCATGAAGATAATTGTTCCTTATCATATCCCTATGAGGCTTATTTATACATTAATAATCGTTGAGGAGTGGATGGGACCGAATCCCAATGCTCAGATTTCAAATATTACATTTTTAGATAAAATCCTCAAAAATCTGGGTTTTATTGCAATTTGGGCATATTCGAGTTATGGATCCATGCATATCTTCCCAACCAATTCGAAATTTAGAAAAGGGTTTATGGGTTCTGTAGCTGGATGATATTTCTAAAAACTCATTTTTCATTTTTGCAAGATATGCTCCCATGTGCACGAAAATCGAGGCACAAGTTGGCAGTTTGAGTTTTGTTGCTAATTTTGGCAGAATCATTCCCCCTGAGCTAGAGGTCCACATGTACGATCTGGGTAAATTCTATCTCATGCGTACGCATGAAATAATCATTCTGGACAAAACCCATGTACCCGATTTTCCTCTAGAAGCTTTCCAAAATTTTGAATTATTTCTAGTACCAGATTAACACAGTTGGTACCGGATTAGAGCAGTTGGTACCGGATTAGAACAATTAGTACCAGAATATTGTAGACAGGGTTTTAGTACCGGATGAAAACAGTCACGACTATGGGTACCGAACCAACGCAATGGTAGTACTGGATGGAGCTAGTACCGGAATAGGCGCAATCTGGTACCTAATGAAGCTAGTACCAGAAGAGGCAGAGAGCTGGTACCGGATGAACACAAAGGTAGTACTGGATGACATGGAGTGTGGGTACCACATGAAATGGAGCATGGGTATCGGATGACTATGCAGGTACCAGTTGACTATAGAAACTTCTGGTACCAGATGACTTGGAGTACCGGATGACCTACAATGCGGGTACCGGAACAAGAACAATACATGTATCGGAACATGGACAATGCATATATTGGAACCTAAACAATAAAGAACATGCTTCTTGGACATAGAAACATAGGATTAAACCATCATCGACAAAACTATTGTATAATCATCCTTTTAATCACTAAAAGTATGGAAAATTATGTATTAACCACATAGGATGAATAACAAGAGATAATGGAGGTTTATGGTGTAATTAGCGATATATTATTGATGAAATGCGGGGAGAAGGTGTAATGATGAGTGTATTTGTATGGAAGAAAGTATGACAAAACTAGAGCTTAACAGTAAGACTATGTGGATTCTACAACATAGTAAACACACACATAATCAAATATAACCAAAGGTGAGTAATTGTGTATTCAAGTTGAAACAATCAATTCATACTTAATTACAAGAATGAAAATGTGCATTAAAAAAAGAACCTTTTCCATTGACAATTCATTGAACCCACATCTCATTAGAATATCCTAATATGTTTATCAATCAAGAAAAACTATAATATTAACCTGACCCAATTTCAAATGTAACCATGGCTAGTTCAAAAAAGCACCAAAAGAAACCCCAAATCTAGTTCATCTCAAGTTGTCATGAGTCAAATTTGTTGTATCCAAACACCTCTCCTTGCCAAATACTTAGAAACTTTAAAAATAAACCCTTAGATAAACCTAAAACCTAGAATGATATTGTAATAAAGAGGAAGGGTTTTTACCTCTATATCTATTCTAGACCAATACCTTCTCGACCATATGGCCTCCTCTAGAACCTCCTTGAAAGGTCATTGAGTCTTCATTTAATAGCCACTGGACCCTAACTCGACCACTGCAATATCTCTTCCTACCTCAATCCATAACCATGACTCAAGGAAACTCTCCATCGACCCCACCTAGCAAGTCCTCAACCCACTCTAATCCCTCAGAAACCCTAGTGACCCATGACCATTTTCCTCTTTGAGATATGGAAAGTGTTGGAATGAGTAGTTTGGAATACATATGCCTTTTGCATGGTTATATATATATATATTCCAAGTTAGAAATCCTGAAGAAACCCCCTAAGTACTTCCCCTCATTTTTAGGATGGTAGCTAGGGTAAACCATAGACTCTTTAGGGCACAAGGTCGGCCAATAACAGGGATTGAAACCATCACAACAATATACTCTTATGAGCTCAACATGTCACTTGTGGGAATTGAAACTAAGTGGGGAGGATAAAAATCACTCCTCCCGACCACCTAAACTAAACCCAATTGATAGTATATGTTGGAACCTTAGGTTGTGATGGTCCATCACACCTCTATCAGAGAAATTCGGTCGACCGGTTGACTAGCAGATAGAGACAGTTGGTCGAGTGGTCAAATAGCAGCTAAAGATAGTCAATCGAGCAGTTGAATAGTAGTTGGAGACAATCAGTCGATGGATCAAATAGTCAAGCACTCAACTATGTGTTGCATGACTGGATGGTTGGGTCAGCTAGGTAAGTCAACTAGATGACGAGACAATGTGGGTTTGTCGAAAATAGTTAATACCGCTGACTGTTATTTGTGGACCAGATCTTCCCCAATTCAAGGAACTTGGTTAGATATGAAGACTATAAATAAAAGACCCCATGGGTCGATATGAATGTAATGGTTAATGAAACATCTATCATGCATTGTGATGTTATAATCATAATATGTTGTGATTAAGTGCTAAAATGGTGTCTTTAGACACCACTGATATTATTTGGAGTATTATTTTCGTTCTTTTATCTCTGCAGTTTATGTTTTTTCTATTCAAGGTTACCTCCAAATCCAACATGGTATCAGAGAGATTGGTTTTGACCTTGCCTATTGTATACAACTCATGTCGAGTCAGATCTTGTAGTGATTGACTCCGGGTTGTTGATTTTTTTACTATAACTTGTCAAGACCATATAATATTTGTAAAACATCAAAAGATGGCTTCCAAGATTGATCATGTTGTTTTGAATGGACTCAATTATGCTATATGGGCACTAGATATGGAGACTTTGTTGAAAAGAAAGGCTCTGGTAGTATACTAGGACCACTATTCCAGATCCAAAGGATGACCAGGTGAATTTTTCCATTGATGGGAAGAAAGATGAGGTTGTTGGGGTCATTACAAACTACATTTCTCGGGAGATTCACTTCCATACAAGCATGATCGACTTCCCTCATGAATTCTGGAAGAAGTTGAATTCCTTGTCTGATAAAGTTGATGAGACTCAAGTTATGCAATTAGAGAAAGAGATGATCTCTATTTATCCCCATTCCTTCAAAAGGATTGAGGACTATTTAGCTCGTGTTAAAGAGTTGCAGTTTAAATTAGGTGAATCTGGGAAGAAATTTCAGAAGAAAGATGGACAAGTCATTGAACTGGTCTTGATGAATCTGAGAACACCTTTTGACGTGTTTTGTTCCACATTCCATATAAATTCATAGACACGCAAGGAATATGGTAAGGACTATGCCTTTGATACCTTTTGTGGACTATTGATTAATGATCAACACAGGTTTCTTGAGGAAAGGAAGCTTGGTGGTTAACATCGAGATTAATTTCTCAAGGGAAAGGACAAGTTGAATTATAAGGAAAGAGGATGCTCTAATGCTCATGTACATAGACATGAATGTCTTAGACAAAAGGCTAGATGAATATTGATGATTTGACATCCACCTCGAAGAATCAAAAAAATAAAACATGTCTCTATTGTGGAAACACTAGACATGTGGAGAAAAAATGTTGGAAGAAGATCTCTGACTTAGAAGAGCGTAACACCCCCAATTTTAATCCCCATAAATTAGTAATGTAATTGTGTAATTGTGAATTGGGTTGGTGATTCGTATTGAATTAATATGGCTAAGGTCCAAGCAATGTAATATGTAAATCATAATGATAAATAAAGATAATTCCACTGTAGATGGAAATAGAAAGAGTAATGGAGAGCTAAGTATCCACAAGAGGGGGAAGGGTCAAAGGGTCCAAAGGGTCAAAGAAGGGAAATATCATGGGTATTAACCTCAACCCACCTTGTTTTAGAAATCACCTTGTGTTATGAACCTTATGTTTCCTTTGGAGTGTATACAAATCCAATCATTGAATTCTTGTAAGAGGGTGGGTAAGAGAAGTCACTTCAGAAAATTTATTGTGAGCATGGGGGATGAGTACAATCCTCCTTGGGAGGATTGCGAGTCAATCAATCTAGGAAAATATGATTCATATGGGAAAACGTAGCATGGGGTTCAATAAATTAAATATGTTCTGGAGGAAGCAATGAACAATCGAGGGGAAAGCCTCAACAGAGAACACAAGTTTGGAGGAGCACGAGATCATGTAGTGAGTAGAAATGACAAGGTGGAGCAATATAGGAGAATGGATCATAGTCTCTAAAGGGAAAGGTTTTTAGGCCTGTGAGGTGAAATATCTGAGTGAGAGGAAGTTTCCCTTAGGGTAGTAAGGGAAACTTACTACCCTAGCAGTTGGCATTCCTGGTATCCCCAATAGTGAGATTCATATCCGAACAGGTGCACTGGATCCCTGGAGGGAAGAGGGAAGGCTTGAGGGACTAAGAGAAATGAAGGGGTATCCCCTTCCTTAGGTTGTGCAGGTCATGGGGAAGAGAGTTGGGTGAATTGGGATAGTTGTAGGAAGACTAGTTGCTTGGGAAGTGTTGGACTGTGAGGGACACCCTATTTTATAGATTCATAGCCCCATCTCAAAGGTGATTAGCTATGGATATCTAGAGAAACATATCTATGGTTGGGAAGAACGTCTGTCAGTTGCAGTCAGTTGCATAATATTGCTTAAAGATAAGTGATTATCTTTGTGGTTATATTTCTTGTTCGTGGATTTATTTGTTGTGTATAAGAACTATGAGTTCAGTGATTATATATTGTTATGATTTGTTGTCTCAGTTTCTATGATAGGTTTTTTACAAGTGATGTTAGATTCATAATTGGTAGGCATGTTGCAATGTATATTTCCTTTTATTTTCATAATCAGATAGAGATTTTATGTAGCGTTCCTCAGAGAGGGTTCTGGGTGCGTTACAGTCAGGTAATAGAGTTGTTACAGAGTTTTTTTGTAGTAATGTGCCCAAGAGAGTGGTCTAGATATGATACAATATGGTATCATAGTTATGGTTACAACACTTGATATGTATAGGCTAGAGACACTACGCACAAGAAGGGAAAGGGGGGAACCTTCATGGAAAACTTTAGTGGAAATTCCAAATATATGGTTGTTTAGCAGGATAAGGAATCGAAATCCATATTTGAATATGGAGCTATGACTAGTGGAAACATGGTGGTTAGTGACGTCACCATGGCTTGGAGCCACATGGAAGTGTGGCAGTAGCTACGTGGACTGCCATAATGGTGGGAAGACAGTGAGGCAAAATAGAAGGTCTAGCGACCATATAGTTTTAACCCTGTAAGGGAATCTGGACTATCGATCTAAAATATTGAGAGATCCCAGCCGTTATATCTCTAGGAATACCTCTTGCGGGAGGTGAGCTACCCAAAATAATTGCGAGTGGATATTTGCAGAGAAATCCATAGGAGTAACAAATTTCACTATGACAAAAGAAGTCTATGATTGTGAACCCGAAAGGACGAGGACTATCCATCGCATCAAGAGTTAATCATGGTCTTCCATCAGAATGTGGGTTACAGGAAGAAGGCTTGTGAAATCAATATTGCGAGAAGAAGGCCCACAGGGCCAGTCCTGCCAAAATAGAATCTACGAGAAAAGGTCATGAAGCTCATCTCGACAAGATTGTGGGTCGCAGGATGTGGGAAAATATTAGGACATACTAACTTGGCATTCCTAGGAGGAGAGTCCGACCACAGTAACTATTGTGCACCTTCAAATCTAACATGATCAAGAGACATTGGATTAGACAGATCTCATCCATCATATCTGTCGAAGTAATGGAACTCCATTAAATATTGTGTAGTTTGGGAGGCCGTAGATATTTAGTTAATTGGCCGACGTGATTATGGATCATCCGATATATCAAATGAGCATGTTGTCCCATGTCCCAAGAGGGATAAAAATGGAAGAGAATGTCACTTCATCTTGTTGAGTCAACAAGACATGCAACATGCCACGTCAACAAAGGGTAGGAAAATTAAGGATTTCCACATGGAAGTCGAGTACAAGTGGGACCCACAGTGGCTAATCGTAAAGGTAGAGGTCAATGGGGATCAAGGGTTAATCTCGACCATTCATATGGAAAGGAGAATGGATCATGATCATCCATGGATTTCGTTAGTTGGGAATTCCTGCATGACAATATTGACAAGAAAATCTCCACAGAGAAAGGCTCACGAAGAAAGGTTCATACGAGGAAGTCTCGTGGGAGAAGTCTTGCGGGAGAAAGATTTGCAAAGAAAGGTTTGTGGGAATAATTTTGTTCGAGATGACTTCCCAAAGGATGACCCTATGAAGTATTTTTGATAGAATTTTAGGACGCGGGCCAAGAGGGGATTCACAATCTTTGCAAGTTGTGAATTCTAATGGGAATTCCCTCTGAAGGAGTTTTCGACAGTGTTGTGGGCTGAAAATCCTGAAGGTCTATCTCTGATGGTGGAGAGTAGGACACATCAATCAAAGGTGCAGGGTAGGTCCACATGGATGCCATGTAGACTGGTGACATCAATTGCATCATACAAAGAAGGTACATGTGGAGGTCACGTAGACCTAATGACGTTATCCTAAGGAAATTCCCCAAATTTTTTAAAGGAGCATAACTTTATTCTCAAAGCTCATATTTGAGAAAATGAATAATCGTTGGAAAGATCTTGGAGAGAGGAATCCACTCATGCACTTAGAAAATTGATTTGAGTAATAAAAAAATTGTAGTCAACTTAGAAGAAGATTGTAACACCCCATTTTTTTATCCCTATGAACTAGAATGTATTATGTAAATATGACTTAGGATGGTGATCTAGTAAAGTTGGAAAGGGGCCAAAGTGCCTAGAAATGTAATACATCTATATATATTAATAAAAACACATCGATGGTTGCAAGACAAACAAGGAAAAGAGATAGGGGGATATGATTCCACAAGAGAGGGGGCTAAAGGGGCCAAGTCTTTTTATTATATTTATTTACCCATTTTGATTTTAATTGAGAAAAGGGGTTACATGAGCTTCTTGGGGAGGCCATGTGGTTCCTGGTTCTTATAATTATATAAACTCTGCCTGTGGGTTGTTTGGGGGTTGTTCTTTGTCCTTGGTTAATCATTTCATTTTGAGAATTCCTCATTTCACTTTTGCTAATTTGTGTGCTCTTGGTTGGAGAATGGAAATGAATGGTTGGAGGAGGAGAGGCATTGTGAGATGGTTGTGAGGAATTACTGATCATTCCAGGTTGGAATGGATGCCTATGGGCATGATATTTATGGTAGTTTTGAAGGAACTGTCACATTTAAGAATCCTTGGAGTTTCCAGCATGGAGATTTCCTGACCAATAGCATTGGATCCCTGGAGAGAAATGGAACATTGTGAGGGACTGCATGGTAGAGAATGTAATATTCATGACTTGGCTAGTCTAGGAAACATTGCTAATGTGTGTGTAGGATCAAAGGTTTACAACATATAAATGATCATACAAATAATAAACGCGACAAAGGACTGCAAAGTTTTTATTATGATATCTTTGTGGATTACAAAATGGCCAAATGCAGCTGAATAACTGACAATACTCGACTAGATCAACATACAAAGGATCTTAGCTGGAATATAAATAAGAAACTGCGGCTGAATAAAATAACAACACTCGGTTAGATCAAAAGACAAAAGGATCTTAGCCAGAATACAAATAAGCAACTAAAATATAATACATGGAATATGGGAGCACTGCAGAATCAATGAAGAATGATGGAAGACCTGGATGATCTTCCCAGTGACTAGGGTGTGTCTTTCAACACCGAAATCATCCAACTGGTGTCTTCCTCCTGGAATACACTGAACTATCTCTCCTGAGATGCGTCTCTTCTCCTCAATGACAAGTCATAATCTGCATAATGATGAATTAGGTCGCTGACCCTTCCTTTATAGCTTTCCAAAACCCTAAATCCCTGTTGAAACCCTAATTCACTATTCACTTCCAAAACCCTAAATCACTTTTGAAACCCTAATTCACTGTTGACTTCTTCCCTCCAAGTGACTTTTACTTTATTCTATTATTCCTTGATTAAATCACTTAATTAATTAATTAACCATTTCACCTCTAAAAAGTGATTTATCCATCCTTATGGCTTCTCCAGCCACGAAAAGTCACTTCTCACCATCTTATCCTATAGTGCTCTTCTTCCCGATTTCGATGAGCTATCACACTAAGAGGTTTCTCCAAGTAATATGCCCATTATGACCTTCTTAGTGAATTTAATTAAGATATGACCCATAATAACTCAAAATTACGGAAATCGTCGGAATGCAACAAAACCAAAGCCAAGCTGTGCGGAATGGATCTTGATGATGAACAATGCAAGTCGGGCCCAAATAAACCCCTTAGTATCTCCCAAAATCTCTGTCACCCCTATCTGGCTACTCAGGTAGGCATAACACTCTGAAATGTTGTAATGTTATAATGTCCCAAAATGAGGACATTATAGTCCTCCCTATCGGAAGATTGCTTGTCCTCAAGCAATAACTGAATCCAACTACATATGATACCAGGGTCCCATATCCACCTGTGTGACACAAGGTAGCCTCCCCTCAATATGTGGTCTCTCCAAGTGATCACCACGCATGACACCCACATGCTCCTGATGAGTAGAATGATCAATGGCCAAAGAATCTCAGTCAACTCCCCGAGCAACCACTCTACTCTAAACTCAACTCTATTAAACGCTAAACTACCAAGCATTCCAATCCCCGGATCCCATATCAAAATATGAACTGCAATGCCTCGTGATATATAATCCTGTAATATATCACTACCATGAGTCTCCTACAAATAACACATGGTCTCAAACCGAAATGAGTCTGTCCTACCAGACCATACCAAACCCAACACGACCCCCACCGATTGAACATGTTGTTTCCATAGTGAGGTACTACAATACCTCAACGAATCACCAACCAGTGATGTGCTCTCCCCAAAATTGAAACTCAATGGAAAATCAAGGGGACTTCCCCCTGCAAAGGTCCACTCATCTCCACCAATCAATGAAATGCCCAACCCTGTAATCCAAGGGTCCCATGCTAGTCTTTGACAGGGACCATCATGCCGATGCTTCTCTACTCTAATCATGACTGTCTGATCAAAGTATCCATTATGGATCCTCCACTCCTGGATCCTCATAAGATGAAACAAACTATTGACCAAATGGACTCTTGGATCCCATGTCAAATTTGGAAGTTCATCACTTCCAATCCCCACTAACTGTTGATGTGCCCTACCAGTAACTATCGAAATCACTCCACCCTCATCCCAATGAGAGTCTGAATATGTAGCAACCTCTGAGATATCCTTTGTCCCATGGCCTAGTATACTCTCCATCATGCCCAAGTCCTCAACTGTCTGCACATGATGATCCACCCCTATCTAGATGTATGCAATCAAGACACTCCTGTTAGGTGGTCTCGACCTACCAACTCTCCATGCCCCCTGCCACTGTCTAGCTCCCCCTGTTCTTCTATCAATGATGAAAGTATCGGGAAAGGCCATCATAAATATATGCAACCAACTATAGGACTGGAAAGTAGCATATGCTTTGGTCAATCCAAAGGTCTTAACCAAAAGCTCGTCCATCGACACCCATGGTAAATAATCACCTGTACTCATCACTGAACACCAACCATTGGGTACAACAGTAGGTATCTCTACCAACTGTGGGTCAATCATTCTCCATCCATAATCACTCACGCAACTGCTTCTACGGTGAAGGTGATCTCCTAGATCTGTATATTTTTGTAAGGGAGAGGAATCTCCATGATCTACTGAGTACATCTCCTCCCTTCCATCCAGTGCATCCCCTTGAATCCCACTGCACACCTTTGTATGTCTTTGTGAACTACCACTCATCATTGTGTGCCCCTGCATACTCATGTGATCTCTTGTATACACCTACAACATCATGGATCCTGGGTGTAATACAAGGTCATCCTCTACATGAAGGTCAACCAATCTTGGAACATAAATGGAAGTGTCCTCAAAACTGCCCCTAGCTCTGGAATCCCCATGTGTACGTGTGTGCCCAACTGTCTCACCACCCCTCATGAAGGGTGGTCCTTGTGACCTATGGATATCCTCATGTATCTCTGGATCATATCTCTCCATACTCATCAGTTATCCTGGGTACTCCTCATGCTCCTCCCTCAACTGGTGCTCCACTGCTAAACCACCAACATCCTCTCGCAATGTGGCTGAGGGATATATCTGACTCTCTGCTGAAATAGGTGTAGTGGATTTTTGTCTAGTTTCCTCAAGGAGATCCTCTGATCTGGAATCTAATTCCTAAAGGGTTTTTTGTGTGCCTTCCAAGAATCTTCGTGTTCTCACCAACTCATGAGTGAGTCAGTCCACCTCAACCTCCTGCTCCCTCAATGCCCTATGATACATCTTTCCAACCTCCAATTGGTAATCCCTATCCATCAACAATTGCTGGTAGTCGACCCTCATCACAATCACTCTCTCCCTGAGTGTATGGAAGTCATTGATGACAAGTATCCCATCTAAACTATCTTGTGCCATCGAGTCCCTCCAACAATAACCTACCACCAATGCATGTGTATCATCAATGCATCTAGTGGTTGCCATGATCATGCCCTCACTAACTCTCAACTATCCTGCCAAGTGCCGTGACTCCTGGTCACAATCCTGCTGAGGTGTTACCTCATGCCTCTCACTGCTAGTGTCAACAATGGAATCCCCAACAACACACTCCTCAAAATATAAGGCACTGAACTGCCCACTTTCCCCTGTGCTACTGAGTCCTTCTGCATGCCACTGCACGCCATCACCAACTGCGACCCGTATTTGAATCACACCATATCCTGTATGGGCAGTTGTATCCTCCTGTGCACTCACCCTACTAATATCATCTATGCCTGGATCCCATACAGATGTGTCCAAACACATTCTATGGTCATTCCGAACAATAAGGAGTGCATCCTCATCACTGTAGATTGATCCTGGGAGTGAGTGTCCCAACAAGTTGTCGCTCTCCACAACCTAGTCCATCAATGGAATCTCCAAGAGTGGTGATTCACTCTCCTCATACTGATAGGTATGTGTAAGGTCAACTATCTCCAAGACATACCTCTCCTCCTGGGTCTGTAGATTCATATGTTCCTTGTGTACAATCCCCACACAAGGCTCCTCTACCATATTAGGAATGCCACTGATATCCTCATGTGTCGTAACTAGCATAGGTGACTGAGAAGATGAAAAATGTGGTTCACTCATCATTCTCCATACATGACTTCCTAGAAGCCATGTCTACACCCACCGGTAGGTCATCCAACCTTCTAAGCTCATCATGTTTAAGTGCCAACACATATGAATCCTCACAAGTGTCACCACTATGCTGAAGTGTTGAATCCTCAACATTACCTGATGGGGAAGATGAAGGATATGCGATATCATCTTGTCCCTCCAACTGTCCCTCAAATGCACAAGACTCACTACCCTTATCGGATTACTCTAAATAAGCATCTATGGTTGCATTCACATTCATATCTTCATCCTCATTGTCATAGTGAACCTCAACAATGTGCACCTTCCCTTTACCCCTGCATCGGTGATTTGGCTTCCAAGGAACTTTGCAACTGTAGCAACGCTCCCTGCATCTAATGGGTGTAGGCTCCATCTATTCTCCTGTCAATCCACTCGCTGGTAATGATGTATCTACATCCTTATCTGATTTTCCCCTTAGGCTGGCAGGAAAACCAGCTCTGATACCACTGTAATGTTCTTGACTTGGCTAGTCTAGGAAACGTTGCTAATGTGTGTGTAGAATCAAAGGTTTACAACATATAAATGATCATACAAATAATAAATGCGACAAAGGACTGCAAAGTTTGTATTATGATATCTTTGTGGATTACAAAATGGCTGAATGTGGCTGAATAACTGACAATACTCAACTAGATCAACATACAAAGGATCTTAGATGGAATATAAATAAGCAACTGCGGCTGAATAAAATAACAACACTCAACTAGATCAAAAGAAAAAAAGATCTTAGCCGGAATACAAATAAGCAACTAAAAGATAATACCTGGAATATGGGAGCACTGCAGAATCAATGAAGAATGATGGAAGACCAGGATGATTTTCCCGGTGACTAGGGTGTGTCTTTCAACACCAAAATCAACCAACTGGTGTCTTCCTCCTGGAATACACTGAACTATCTCTCATGATATGCGCCTCTTCTCCTCAATGACAAGTCATAATCTGCATAATGATGAATTAGGTTGCTGACCCTTCCTTTATAGCTTTCCAAAACCCTAAATCCCTGCTGAAACCCTAATTCACTGTTCACTTCCAAAACCCTAAATCACTGTTGAAACCCTAATTCATTGTTGACTTCTTCCCTCCAAGTGACTTTTACTTTATTTTATTATTCCTTGATTAAATCACTTAATTAATTAATTAATTAACCATTTTACCTCTAAAAAGTGATTTATCCATCCTTA
>SNQJ01S0005998.1:305561-322534 GCA_010110895.2 Picea sitchensis
TGAAACCCTAATTCATTGTTGACTTCTTCCCTCCAAGTGACTTTTACTTTATTTTATTATTCCTTGATTAAATCACTTAATTAATTAATTAATTAACCATTTTACCTCTAAAAAGTGATTTATCCATCCTTATGGCTTCTCCAACCATGGAAAGTCACTTCTCACCATCTTATCTTGTAGTGCTCTTCTTCCCGATTTCGATGAGCTATCACACTAAGAGGTTTCTCCAAGTAATATTCCCATTATGACCTTCTTAGTGAATTTAATTAAGATATGACCCATAATAACTCAAAATTACAGAAATCATCGGAATGCAACGAAACCAAAGCCAAGCTGTGCGGAATGGATCTTGATGATGAAAAATGTAAGTCGGGCCCAAATAAACCCCTCAGTATCTCCCTAACTCTCTGTCACCCCTATCTGGCTACTCAGGTAGGCATAACACTCTGAAATGTTGTAATGTTATAATGTCCCAAAATGGGGACATTATAGAGAAAGGGGTTCATTTCTTTGGGTTGTGCAGGCTGAAGGGGAAAGAGAGTTGGAAATTAGGATTGTTCTGTGGTTGGGAAAACCATAGAGCTTATTAGCCAACAGTTGTGTGTTTTAGATTTGGCCTAGGACCTGTCCTTGTGGATTCATAGCCCTGGCTCGGGGGTGACCTGCTATTGAGAATTGGAACAATAGTGTATATGGTTGGGACGAACATCCTTGGTCTACAGCCAATTGGTGATGGTTTAATTAAAGACAAGTTCTCTGTGTGTATATTTCGTTGTGCATTATTATTATTATCTCTGAGAGATGTATTTATAATGTGTTTGTTTGTTGGTTATTGTTGTGTATGGCACGTTGTTCCTTTCTTGGATGGTTTAGCATGAATATTGATTATTTCATGGGTGGTTATTGCAATCTTTCATGCTTCTTTTCGAATTAAATGTTATCAGAATTTGAATATTAGTTTTGAAGTGTGTTAATGATGTAGTGTGCCTAGTCTGTGGGTGATTGGGTATGTTACATATTGGTATCATAGCTTCTGGTTGAAACAATAGATTGGTATGGGCCAAAAAGAGTGTGAAATTGAGAAATTCGTTGTGGAAGACTTTGATCTAAGAGAAATTGGGGGAAAATGGAAATATTAGAGAGAAAGATCCCCAAATTCGTGGGAAAATTTGAATTTGAAATAATTCGGAATTATCTGAGAAGTTAATGGATTCGATCTACAGAGTTGCAGAGCCGAATTCGACTTGGAAAGTTGAAAATTTGTATTTTAATTGCCATTGTATCGTGGGGAATATTTCATAGAATCGATGGTCGAGATCATGTTCGATCTTGAGATCAACGACCCAGATTTCATTCTTGAAAAATTTAAAAATCGTAATGTTTCAAAGTTTGACAAAGTTACCAAATCAATGGTTGAGATTCATTTTGTTGGTTTGGAAAATGAGGAAGATTGAAAATCCATGTTCATTTTCGGTCATTTGGGAAGATGGACGAAATCAATAGTCAAGTTTAGTTTGATTGGGAGATCGACGACCTAGATTCACTTGGGTTTTGGCAAAGTTTTCATTTCACCAACATAAATCACCGATGGTCGATGGTTGGGGGTCGACAGAATTTGGTGAAGTTTTTAGTTCATCAACAAAAATATCTCATCGTCGATGGCCGATGGATCAAGGATTGAAAAATTTGGCAAAGTCTTGAAATTTGGCCAAATGGCATTAGAGATCATCGATGGTCGATGGATCGAGGATCGACGACTTTGGGTGAATTTTCATTTGGCCAAAGGGACATCTCTGATCACCAATGGCCGATAATCAGGAATCAACAGACTTAGTGCAATGTTCATATTCTCCCAAGAGAAACAATCTATGGTCGATGAAGGAAAGGAATTTGATGAAGTGTCATGCCACGTCAGCATCCACATGTCATGCCACGTCATCCCGGTTGATGCCTTAGGATAATGTGTCATGTTAAGTCATCATCCATGTGTCATGCCATGTCAACAAAGAGATGTTCGATCGTCGATGGTCGGGGTTCGGTGATATTTGTGAACAATATTGGTTTTCAGGGAAGACCGTCGATGGTCGATGGTCAATGTTTGGGAATTGACGAGATTCCTGGGAGAAGTTTGTTTTGCAAAGAAAAATAGTCAATGGTTGGTGATTGAGCATCGGGGAGATCAGTGGGAAGGTTTGGTTCGCATAGGAAATCATTGATTCTCGATCCCCAATTTACAATAGAAATAAGATCAATGGTCCAAAATGCTTCTGATTTGAGATTGACAGTGCAAATCGCACTTGGACAAAAAAAAACTTATTCTGGAGCCATTTTCGTATTATGGCCATAACTGGAGCATATTAGGTTGGATTGAGATGAAACTCATGGGTTTTTTCCACAAAGAGGAGATATACAAAAGTGAAATAGAGGTACATTGTCCAATTTCGCATGGATTGGTCAGAAAATGCAAAATAGTGGTTTTTAGAGATTTGGATCCAGATCATTGGCAGAGGTCAAGATTAAGTTGAAACTCTTGGAGAGAGTCCAGAAAGAAGACAAGAAAATAACCCATGAAGGAACTGAATAAATTCTAAGGGGATTGGAATGGGGATACTTAAATAGGACAAAATCCATTATTCTGGGCCACTTTTTGGGGATTTTTGAGATTTTCGGAGGAAGAAAAGTGACCCCAGATCACAAAACTGGAAAATTTTATTTATTAAACATTTTATATAATAATTAATACAAACAAATTTGGTTCAGTGAATTTTTTCCAGAAGTGCACATATTGAGAGATAAGCATTTTTGCTAGGAGCACACGGCTACTAACTAGTGACACACAGTCACTACTAGTGGATCACATCCACCACAGTAGAATAAAACTATTGTCTAGAGACATACAGTCTCAAAAACAATCATATCATCTGATATCAACAATATCATGATACAAGCTGAGTCATTTGGGTGATTCTTCCACTCACATCTATGAGATCTGGAAGAGCATCTTCCCTCAGAAGGTAAAACATCAGCCATGGGATATCTAGAATATTCTTCCCAAGCATGGAAGAATATTTTTCCCTGATTTTTTAACTTGGACCATTCACCTAACTAGGTCATTCCTCCAGCACTAATCACATTGCAACCTAGAGATAATGAGTCTTTCCTAGGGAATGCATGTCCTTGATTGTTGAACCTGGACCATTCACCTAACTAGGCCATTCCTCCAAAAATAATCATAGTGCAACCTGGAGAGAATGAGTCTTACCTAGGGAATGAATATCCTGACCATTTCCTATGGAAATGACTGTCCTGCACCAACCTCCAAAATGGAACATTCTTCAAAACTGCTAACAATTGTGAACTTCGAAAGAATAACTTCTCGACGAGACGAATGATTCTAATTAACCACTACTCAGAGTGATTTCCAAGAAGAATGATTATCTTAGACCATTCCCCCACACCGGCCACACAGGGAATCATTGTATATGGTACATCAACAATCTATCAGACCATTTTCATTACGAAAATGAATGTCTGATCTGGACCATTTTCCAAACTAGAAAATGCATGTCCGTCATAAATCTCGAACCACTTTCCCGACTGGAAAGGAACTACCCAACCTGGACCATTTTCTGAACTAGAAAATGACTGTCCATAAATCAATAACATATCAGTGCTCCCTCCCAACCTGGGAGTAATCACTTCATTTTTCAATAAGGAATTCATCTCCACGAGCCCCATCTTGTCCCTTAAGTATTCAAACTTCTCATCTTGGATAAAGGCTTTACCAAAATATCTACTATCTGCTCATCTATGGAGATATACTAGAGAACCATTTCTCCCCTCTAGACTCTATCATAGAGAAAATAATGTTTGATATCAATGTGCTTCGACCTGTCATGGAACACTGGTTCTATGAAAGCTTCACACAACTTTGATTATCACACTATATCACAGTCGAATCCAACACCTGATCAAACATTACAGAAACCAACTTACAGAGCCACACTACTTTCGTACAAGCATCACAAGCTGCAATATACTATGCTTATGTAGTGTTGAGTGCAACAAAATTTTGTTTCCTGCTAGCCCATGAGATCATGGAAAATCTTAAAATGAAACATATCCAAGTAGCATTTCTTCTATCATCTACAATCCCTGCCCAATCTGAATTGATAAATCCATGCAGTTGTATATCATAACTCAAACGTCCCACAAAGAAAATATCTGGATGATTATTCTCCAAATACATTAACGAGCCCATCAATTATCGATATAGAGATGGGTATATTGGATCAGAGTCGCTCAACTTATTCAAAACTGTCATCATGGATTTGCAATGCATCATCCAAGACTTCTGAAGAACCATTTCAATATACTTCCTCTGTCATAGGAAGTTTTCACCAAGCTTATGTTGTACATGAGAGGCTCTGCACCAAGTTGCTTTAATCCATACAAGGTCTTCTTCTATCTTCATACATGGGTCTCTTTCTAGTATACCTCAAAACCTTGAGATTGCTCTACATAAGCTTCTTCCTCAATTGCTCTATTGGGAAGAACAGTCTTTTACATCCAACTGATGTAAACTTCAATCCATGGATACCACAAGAGATATAATAGCTCAGATAGAGGTATATCTGGTTTACTAGAACAAGTTGTTGTCATAGTCTTCTCCCTCCTTCTGGAAGAACCTTTAGTTATGAATCTCTCAATGCTTCCATTCATAAGTCTTTTTCACAATTTCTTACATACATTGTTCTTCATCACAACTTCCATTCCTTCTTCTTGATGACTTCTAGTGGGTTCAAACCATGTTGGTAGTCTTATGGAGTCTTCTATAGATTCCATGCCCTTCCTTCCTGGAGATTCCAACTTCATCCTTTCATCATAGGAACATAGATGTAGATGGAGAACCAAGGATACTTAAGGCTTATTTTCAAAGAAGACTTTTTCTAAAGTCAAATTGAACACATGCTTCTTGTTATGGCTACTACTTCCAATGAAAACATGGGCATATATTACATAGTATTTTTTGGATTCTTCTTCACTGGATCATATCATTTAGGATTAGATCCCTCCTAATCCCATATTCATGTTTGAATTCATGCTCTTCTTTTTGAATTATGTAATCATCTCCCTCCATCTAAGAGAGTCCATGCTTCTGTCTGCATCCTTACTTCTTTCTGAAAAGTGTCACGAGTCTTATTCTAGATTCCTCTTGATTGTTGAATTATTTCTAGTCTGACTCCTTCTAGGTCTCTTCAAGTTTGATTATGATTGTGTCCTATCTGGGAGTTTGTTACTTATATAATAGATTCCTCATAAATTTGTCATCAAATATTGTCAACGTACTTCATCTTTTTCAAGTACATTACTTGACTTGTAATCATCATAATAGAAATCCTTATCTTGTTATTTTTCCATAGGTATTGTTTCACTGACCATATTATCTTTTGAGAAATAGATACACATTATATGTATAGGAACTATGTAAACATGGTATGTACTAGAACTATGTTATAGAAGAATATTGCTACCTTGACTAGAAGAAGAAGTATCCTTCATCATGCTTAACCTTCTTTGAGGATTTCTTTTCTTCGACAACTGTTGCTTCATGTGTTTCCTTCCTTTTCTTTAACTCGGGATAATGGTTCCTGTAGTGACCATATTTTCAATAGTTGAAGAATTTTATTTCTGACATATCATTTTCTTGATTCGGTTTCTTCCTTAAGACAAACTTCCTCTAATTACTGAAATTCTTGAACTTTATTGTGAAGGCTTGATCATCATATTTCTTTTGGGATTTATATTTTGTGCTAATCCTTGATTCTTCTTGTCCACAACAAGTCCAAATCTCTTCAAATGTGGGATACTCCTTTCTTGTGTTCATGTTTGCGGAAAATGCATCACATGTCTTGGGAAGGCCATTGAGTACTATATTTACTAGTTCCTTTTCTGAAATGATTTCTTCAATATCTTGTAGTTGATCTCTTAACTAAGATATTCTTACAAGGTATGATGTTATGTTGTCATCATCATTCATTTTCATGTCACAAAGCTCATTCTTCATACTCATTACTTGTCCAATGTTTTTGACTGAGAAGAGGTTAGTTAGGGCATTGTACATATTCTTAGATGAGTCAAGATGAGAGATGTAGGATATCAAGTGGTCTTTTACAGAGTCCACTATGATACTCATAGCGTTGATGTCATTGTCCTTGAACTTCTCCATAACTGCAATGTTTTGAGGTTCGTTCTCTTTTCCTGCTTCAAACTGTGGTTCCATGATCTTTCCTTTCATGATATCCAACACTTTATTCTTGTAAAGGACGAGGTCAATCCTTGTCTTCCATGCTCTAAAGTTAGAAGCCCCTTCTAACTTGTTTTATGACTTCATAGAGTAAGTCATGACTACTTTGACTCGGTCAACCTTTGACTTTGACCAAAATTCAAACTTGACGCCTTGGCTTGTTGAGAGTACCAAGAGGTGAGCTAGGCTAGGGCGCACTAGGATATCTAAGAATTAGGTCAAGCTCTTCTCTTAAGGTGCCTCAACAATAAGGTTAGGGTTTCGTTGCTACAACAAAACTTTGACTACAACTACAACTGTAACTGAGCAAATCCTCCCAATTTATCTTCCAGCGATTAGACTGTCTGAAGATAGTGTGGGCCCATAACATATTAGAAAAATAGGTGTGTTCGTTTCACCAAAGAAAATATAGCAATATTGTCACCCAACCATAGGCACAAAGGCCACCCCCAACCACCTTAACCTTAACAGACAGAATAATTCTAGAAGCAATCCAATAGCCAACCAAGGTAGTGCACCTTTCTCCAAGGCTAGCGTACCAAGAAAGAATAACCAAAGACCAAGAAGAAAGTACAAACCATAACCAAGAGAAATTCCAAACCAAAACCAAAGTGTCAGTTACAGCAACTGCAGTTGCACTCTCTCTCCAAACTTGTGCACCATTGATCTTATGCAGTTGTGAGTGTGTATGTGACAAATGAGCTCTAGCGCCCTCTTATTTATAGTCATCCAAGTGACCTAACTGGGCCAACTTCTACTTCTATAGAATAATAAATCAATATTAATTATTCTCTTGATTCGACTTGTCTTCTAGGGCTATTATCCAATGTTTTAGGGTTTCTCTTGCTTCCCAGAATATTCTAGTCTTGTCAAAGGTTACATGTGGAGGTTAATACCTCATGCAGCTACCATAATATCAACAATATTGAGTATGACTAATGATGGATTATGTATTAGAAGAAAAAAAATAGCATGGTTAAAAGGTGGATGATGTTGCTACATATGAATTCCATCTATGTGAAGACCCATGAGGCTGGTAGTAATGGTGATCAAAAGGATTGAGGAGAAAGCCTGCAAGATTATACAAATACCAACTGGTCAGATAACATAAAGTGGGTTGATAACAACCATGAAGGTACATATTTGATTTCTTCCAATATTGAAGGGAATTGAGGTAAGAATTACCTCAGTCAAATTTTCAAGATTTAAATTGATATGTAGTGGTTGAATTCCTAGAGCATGTAAATGTTGTTGATGCTAGAATGCATTCAGATAAAATTTAGTTGCATATTTTGTCACAATTGGTAATGAGATCATAACCAGGTCAAGTCAGGAGACATACTCCTTCTATAACAATGAATACCCATAGGATATTCATGTGTGATACCATGATATGGTTGGATATGGTAGGGCTATAACACCATGTGAGTGATCAATGGCTTCCCTTGTATAGCTGATGTTTGGACTGCAACCTCTTTGCCGATGCTAAAGAGCACTGAAGAATTATATTCTTTGTGTTTTGTTTCGGTTGAAAAGGAAGGAATCCAAATAGTCAGGCAAGCAGTAGGAAGTGTGTGGATGATGTGTTGAGGCATTGGTCAGACCTTCCAACTCACCTTGGTGAACGCATGACAAAGTTATGTGGTATTATGTAGGCAATGCATGGATTCATTTTGTAGATGTGGCCATGGGTATTGGCACATTGATTGCTATTTTATTAGTAATTATTTGTTGCATTATGAAAAACTTGTGATGAAAACACATAATGATGGATAGTTGCATTATATTTAATATGAATACTAGTTGAAGGTGATTGAATTGTTGTTGTTACAATTCTGAGATCACTTTTGGAGTTGTTGAAAATGTTACAAGTGGTATTAAAGGAATTTGTGAATGCATTTTGGTGAATGCACATATATATGACATAGAAATGATTATGCTAACAATTGAAATGATGTGAGTATGGATAACCCATGAATTTGAGAACACTTCAGGAGTTGTTAAATATTGCAACACAAAAGTTACAAATTAAAGTAGCTACATAATGATAAATTATAGAAAAGCTTTGTTGAGGGGACAAAGTAATACAAATATTTCTAGATAGAAGAAAGAAAAGATTGGTTGATAATACATGTGTATATAATGATGGGTTCATTCCATTTAATAGTTGGATTAATGGAAGTGATTGAATTGATGTTGTAAATAATTCTGAGATCACTTTGCGAATTTGTGTAATTGTTGCCATGAAAATATACATATGCATGATATTGACAACTTGTTTGGTTGAGTGAAGGTTGAGGAAAATTGCAAGTGGAGTGGTATTGGATATGGAAATAATGTAATCTTGTAAGGAATATTATTCTCCACTATTGAAAGAGCCAAACATTATGAACAAAAGATCATGCTTGGAAATTTTATTTTTCCTATATAAAACAGTTTTGGAAATTGGAATTTAAACATTATTGACAATTTGTTTGGTTGTGTGTAAATTAAGGAAATTTTGGGTAGAATGGTCCTAGACATGGATTGCATGTAAGCCATATGAAATATTGATATATACAGCTGCAGAGCCAAACATTATGAGTGGAAAATTCCTTCCTGGGAATTTTATTTTCCTTTATAAAATAGATTTCAGAAATTAATAGTTACAAATTGTTATGTTATGCTAACAGTTTGTGTGGCTGAATGAAAGGTTGAGGAAATTGTAGGGAGAATGGTCTTGGGTATGGAAGGGATATAAGCCCATACATAATACCAATTCTTGTTGCTACAAGAGCCAAGCATTATGAGAAAAATCCTCATGCCTGGGGAAATTTTATTTCTTGTACATAAACAGATTTGAGAAATTAAAAATTGTTATGATAAGCTAACAATTGGTTTGGCCAATTGAAGGTTGAGAAAATTGTAGGAATAATGGTATTGGTCGATGCATGTTGCTGCAAGAGCCAAACAAATTATGAGCAGGATGCTCATGCTTGAAAATTCTATTTTCATGTATAAAACAGATTTGACATTTATGATTGAAAATTGTTATAATGATATCTCATGATGATTGTATGTTTTTAATACAAATGAGATGTTGGCTATGGAATATGGAAGCTTGATAAAAATACACTAGAAGGAAATCAAGCTCAATGATGAAGACATAGAATGAATAAATTCCAATAGACTTGTTGCAGTTGGAGTTCTTGGAGCCGTAACTCTGAAACTTCTTGGTCGAGTGCATTGGATCCCTCGAGAGAAGTGGAACAATCTAAGGGATGGAATGGTAGAGAAAGGGGTTAATTTCTTTGATTTGTGCAAGTTGATAGGGAAAGAGAGCTTGCTGGTTGGAACTGCTGCCAAAACTATAAAATTGTGAAGATCACTATACATGTTTTGGACCAGAGTGGCTATGTATGCATGTTCTCTTTTAGGACAAAGTGCCTATGTATATAAGCATTTGGTTGGACTTCCTATATAGACTAAACATCAGAGAGCCTAGCTTTGTAATATTAAGAACATCGATATGGTGGTGTGCACTGAGGATAGTGCCAAAGTAAGGGGAGGGGGATGTAACACCCCAATTTTTTATCCCTATGAACTATAATGTATTATGTAAATATGACTTAGGTTGGTGAGTCGGTAAAGTTGGAAAGGGGCCAAAGTTCCTAGAAATGTAATACATCTATATATATTAATAAAAATACATTGTTGGATGCAAGACGAACAAGGACAAGAGATAGGGGGCTATGATTCCACTAGAGAGGGGGATAAAGGGGCTAAGTATTTTTATTATATTTTATTTATCCATTTTGGTTTTAATTGAGAAAAGGGGTTACATGAGCTTCTTGGGGAGGCCATGTGGTTCTTGGTTCTTGTAATTATATAAACCATGCATGTGGATTGTTTGAGGGTTGTATTTTGTCCTTGGTTAATCATTTCATTTTGATAATTCCTCATTTCACTCTTGCTAATTCGTGTGCTCTTGGTTGGAGCATGGAAATGAATGGTTGGAGGAGGAGAGACATTGTGAGATGGTTGTGAGGAATTATTGATCATTACATGTTGGAATGTATGCGTATGGGAATGATATTGATGGTAGTTCTGAAGAAAATGTCACATTTGATAATCCTTGGAGTTTGCAGCATGGATATTTCCTGACCAGTAGCATTAGATCCCTGGAGAGAAATGGAACAACATGAGGGACTGCATGGTAGAGAAAGGGGTTCATTTCTTACGGTTGTACAGGCTGAAGAGGAAAGAGAGCTAAAAATTAGGATTGTTTTGTGGTTGGGAAACCTGTGAGCTTATTATCCAACTTTTGTGTTTTAGATTTGGCCTAGGACCCATCCTTGTGGATTCATATCCCTGGCTTAGGGGTGACCTGCTGTTGAGAATTTGAACAACAGTGTCTATGGTTGAGAGGAAAATCCTTGGTTTGTAACAAGTTGGTGATGGTTTAATTAAATATAAGTTCTCGCTGTGTTTTCTGTATATTTATATTTCGTTGTGTATTATTATTATTAGCTCTGAGAGATGTATTTATAATGTGTCTTCTTGCTGGTTATTGTTGTACATGGCACGTTGTTCCTCTCTTGGATGGTTTGGCATGAATCTTGATTATTGCATGGGTGGTTATTGCAATATTTCATGCTTCTTTTTGAATTAAATGTTATCAAAATTTGAATATTAGTTTTGAAGTGCATTTTTGAGGTAGCATGCCTAATCGGCTTGTGGCTGGGTATCTAACAAAGATGATTGGTGGCCTTAAAGGTTTCTTATAGAATTATATGTGTAGGAAGGAAGATTTCCTTCTATATGAGTGTTACAGTCATGGAGGATGCCAAAGATCTTATTTCCATGAAGATGGGATCAGAGGGGATACATGTCAGCATGGGAAGTGTTGAGACAGGTATAATGGAAGGAGAAGCGAGGTGGAGCCTGCGGATCTCACTGGAACAATGAGAATCATGTAGAGGGAAGTGGGGAACTACAAAGTAGACAATGAGGATTGGATAAAGGACTCAGGAAGTGTAGAGGAGATTGGTATTCAACTGCTATAGATTATGAATGGATTGCAAAGGTAAATCAATAGATATTCTCACATGAACATGAAGCCAACAAGTAAAAAATTCCATTTGCATGCACAGGGAGTTAAGTAAGACTCCATAACCTTGAAGGTATAAATGTAGTGAAGGTGACAAAGATGTTGCAAGAGAAAAGAAAGGATAGCATGACGTAAGGTTCTACCCATGGAATGGGTGAATAATCTATGTGTACAAGCATAGGAATGCAAGGAAAAATAATTGATAGCAATGACCTAGCTACTCTTTTCAAAAAATATGAGAGCAAGGAAGTTTCCTCTGCTATCAGAGTGCACAGTGGAAGCGAGGTGCAACCAAAAATGGAGGAATGTGGCTTTCCATTTGGAGCATAATGGTCTTGAGTGTCCAAGTGGGGCTTCATAGGAGATTACTTAATGAGGTAAATAAGATTGTTGAAAAAAATTTGAGAAAATCCAATGGGAAGCTAGAGATAATGGCAATGGATGTCATAATGTCGATGGTTAAGTTGGTTGGAAAATATTATAGCATTAGAAGTTGGAATGATAAGAATTATATCATGCCAATGTATTGGAAGGTTATACCCGGGTAAATTTGGGGTATGATTTCCTGAGTGTAAGAAATAGCCAATAAGACATATTGGTTGGAAATGCATAATGGCCAACATGGACTTGGCTAGAAAAGGGTTAGACCATAGAATAGTGGTACACAAATGAGTAGTGTGAGAATGCACAAAGAAGAAAGGGTCTACAAGAATTCAAGGACAACCATCTGCAACACAAACATAAACAAATAAAATAAATAAATCTTGAAATGAATATGCCTTGGAAAGCATACAGGAAGTGATGCATGATGCATACAATAAAGCTAGAATGCATGTGAATGAAGTGGGCATGAGGAGATTGAATACCTAATGCATATTGATGTGCATTTTTGCATAGGCAATGTTTGGACATGCTTGTAGACTTAGAGTAGTTTGTTATATATATATATAACCACTACTTGAAGAATTTGGCCCAGCATGGTGAAGAGACACAACCCTAGCACTCCTCAGCTAGTATAAATAAGAGAGGATAGCTCCTCATTTGTACACTCACTCGCCCACTCATCTAGTGTGCATCTTTTGGGAGATAGTTACAGTTGCCAAAAGAAGGAGAGAGAGGTGCATGCTTAGTCTTGGTTACTCTTGGTGGTCTTTCCTTTTGTCTTGGTATCGAATTAGCAATTTATATTAAGGAAGTTTTTGTTGGGTTTTCTCCCCCATGAGGGTTTCCCGGGATAAAATGTTGTGTACCTTGTGATTGTGTTTATTTTAGTGATATTTCTTATGAATTGATGAGAAAAGAAGAGGGCCTTGAGTAAACAAATGTTGTTGATGTTGAAATGCATTTATATAAAAAAATTCATTGCATATTGCATCGTGTTGGTTATGTGATCATAACCAGGTCAAGTTAGGAGATATACTCCTGCTATAGAATTGAATACCAATAGAACTAGCCACGTGTGAGGCCATGTTGTGGTCAGATATGGAAGGGCTATAGCGCCATACAATTTCTTAATGGTTTCCCCCTGTGTAGTAGATATTTGAAATGCAACCTCATTGTCGACACTAAATAGCACTAAGGAATTATGTTCCTAGTGATGTGTATGGGTTGAAGAGGAAGGTATCCAAATAATCAAACACATAAATGGGGAAGAGTTTGGATGATGTGTTGAGGCTTTGGCTAGAATTTCCAACTCACCATGGTGGAATACATGACATGGATATGTGATATTTCAAAGTCAATGCAAGGATAACACAGTTACCAACTTAACGAGAACTATCTAGGGTTCTCGTTTTTTCAGAGTGGTTATTTTTACCCCTAAATCAAAAAGTGGCGTTACCGGTAGCACCCTTTTTTTTTATGATGGTTAAAATTTAGAACCATCGCGTTAACAATTGATGGCATTGTGATGTCAATGTGGACAAAGACTTAAAAATTTACCCTCGAATCAAAAAGCTATGCTACCAGTAGCATTAGTTTTTTTTTTGAGTTGAAATTATAACTTCATTGAAACCGTGCCCTCAACAATTGGTACCATCATTGATAAACAACTCAAAATCGGCTCCTAAATCATTGCTTGTATTTTTATTTTTTATTTTTTAAAATTTACATTAAAAAAATAAATAAATTGGACAAAAAAAACCTTCGCAAGTTAGTTTTAAAATAAAAATAAAAATAAAAACACTCATTTTAAAAAGAAAAACTCTAACCATAATTTTTTTTGTTTGAAAAATTAAAAACTAAAAAAAAAATAAAAGAATTGAAATTTAAAAATAAAAATAAAAAAACTTTAAAAACTAAAGAGGAAAAAAAACCAAAAAATTAAAAAAATATATATAAACTAAGAGAAAATGAGTAAAAATAAAATAAAATAAAGGATATAAAACCAATTTTATGGCAAAAAGAAATTAAAAAGTTTAAAAACACACACACACACACACACACACACACACACACACACACGTGTGTGTGTGTGTGTGTGTGTGTTTAAACTTTTTAATTTCTTTTTGCCATAAAATTGGTTTTATATCCTTTATTTTATTTATAGTTTTATGATGATGATGATGATGATGATTAACGTCCACTAAGACCGAATTGGTCTATCAAGCCTTAAGAGGGTAAGTGATTACTTGTGATTCTTTAGAATTTTGTTTATGTGCTTGAAAAGCATTAAGATAAGCTTTCCAAGATCACCATAGTTTTGTTGAGTTAAGAGGTTAGGAAGGTTAGTAGTGTGAGAAATATTTTGAAAATGAGATCTAATCTGGGTATAGGCTCGACAATCTAAGAGAAAGTGTTTTTCATATTCAAACTTCTTAGTGTCACAAAGGTGACACACTCTTTCATCCCATGGCGTTTTAGGAGTTGACCAATGCCTAGTTTCACTATGGAGCTCATGATAATTTGTTCTTATCTTAGAAATGCTTATTTTTTTCTTTACACTCGTCAAAACAGATAGAAAATTTTGATCTTCTAGATTAGGGTTGATTACATCCTTATAATACCTTAAATTTCTTTTTTCCTCTAACTCTTTATCACACCATATTTTCTCCTTAAATTTTGATTTGATGATATTTTTACTAGTATCTTTATTCTGCAAAATGGTGTCTTCCATGATTCCCCAATAGTTTAACCAAGACTGGGAATATTTATGCCATCCTTGCTTGAGTCGATGGTGGTTACAACTCAATTTTGAAGCAATTTTAGGAAGTTTATTGTCTTCCATGTTGTTTAGCTTGTTCTTATACATTAGGTATCTAGTCATAGCCATGCTCTCAATGGGGGACATGCTTGTTTCTAATAGGAGGATGGGATAGGTCGTATTCCCTTTAATTTTGAGATTATAGGTTATAAAATTATTTTGTATTTTCTCTATCTTTCTCCAGGATTCACGAAAGATACTATAGCCCCAAACTTCACATCCATAAAGAATAACAGGTGTAATGAGAGTCTCAAAGAGGAGTTTCTTCTTATCCCAAATCTAAAGATCGATTGAATTACAATTGTTTTCAAGCCCATAATAAGCTTTCCATCCCCCAATAATCCTTTTCTCAATGCTATAATTCCAGTTGATCTTGTGGTGAATATCAATTCCAAGATATTTGTATGAAGTCACTTCCTCTAAGTTGTTGTTTTCATATACAAAGGTATCATAAGTTATTTTATTGGATTTAATAATCCTGAACTTAGTCTTATCAGTATTAACAATCACACCCATATTGGAGAAAAACACCTTGAGAATTCTTACTTGGTTTTCAAGATCATGTGGAATCCTTGCCATAGAACGATATCATCAACATAAAGAAGAAGATTGATGACTATATCAATGAGAGTAGGGCCAACACAACCTGTTTTTTTCCAAACAATCTTATAACTTGTCAATGTATATGCCAAAAAGGGTAGGGGACAAGGGACAACCTTGTTTGACTCCAATATTGCAGTTAATCTCTTTTGACCAGCCCTCAGTGTTTTTAAACTTAGAAATAATGTTCTCATACATCCTTATTGTAGCATCCCTCAACTCGAGAGGTACTTTTATATCTTCCAACCTATTCCAAAGGTTTTTCCTAGGAGCCATGTCAAAATATTTTCTAAAGTCAACAAAACAACATAAAATATTGGTTTTAGTATTGCGAAACTCCTCTACAATGATCCTAAAGGTAACAAGATGGTCCACAGTTGAATGATATCTCCTAAACCCTGCCTAGACTTTAGATCTTTTACCATGACTTTCTAGCCAAAGGCTAAACTTCTTTTCCAAAATAATTCCATAAAGCTTGGCTAAAATCGGGCTAATCATAATGGTCCTATAATTAGAGGGAATGTTTCTATCCCCATTTTTAAAAATAGGAATAATGAGGCTTTGTGTTCAAGGTTTAGGGAAACCCTGCTTGATTTCTAAATTGAAGAGATTGTGTATGTGAAGGATAAGGATAGGCCCTCTGATTTTAAAAATTTCAGCTTGATATCCTTCAATGTCCTTATCTTTCCCATTTGCAAGCCACTTAACCCTGAACTCTATGTCATCTAAAGAAAAAACTGCATCATTTGTAGGGACAATAGGAATGGTGTCCATTGCATTAGGGAACTCGTAAAGACTTTTAAAGTAGGAATTATAGTCCCTTAAGGGAATCATATTATTTTATTTAGTATTGCGGTTTAGAATTTGGCTCCAGAACTTCTTAGGATCCATCTTAGATAGTTGTGAAAGATGCTCTTGCCCTTTATTGATATAGTACCTTTTTTTCCTTTTAATTATGGATTTGTACGTATTGATCTTATCGAGTTTTAAGGACTCGTTAGAAGCATCCCTAATGTCTTTCCTAGCAATTTCACATTCTTTATCATACCAAGGGTTGGTCGTTCTATTATTCTTTTTACATGATACCTAAAAAGAGAACTTGTTAATAGAAGTGGAAAGGGTAGTTGTAAAATTATGATAGAGTTCTCCAATGTTGTCCTTATAAGTTAGGAGATGTAATTTACTATTTAAATCCTTTAAGAAAACGCCAACTTTACTTTTGTCAAAGCGCAATTGTCTTTGATTATCAGAATTATCTTCAATGACACTCATGTTCATGTAAAAGTTTAGATTTAGGGTTAAAGGTTTATGATCAGAGTCGGGTTCATGGTCATTTAAAAGGTTAAAAGTTGTTATTTGGTTGGAAACGAGGATATTAGATATCACATAATCTACGACACTACTACCTAGCCCATGAATACAAGTAATCTGGTTGGAGTTTGGTCATTTCATTACTCCATTACAAATTATTAGATCTTGAGAGTTGCAGAGCTTGACCAACTCATTACCAAACAAATTCTCAATTAGGTCCTCAAAGCTTCTTTTGTATATATATAAAATTGTATTTATATATAAACTTTATTATAAGTTTTTTAATTATTTTTTAAATTTTTTTATGAAATTTTCTATTTAAGTTTTTTTTTTTAAGTTTTTAATATAAAGTTTTAGTTTAGGGATTTTTAATATAAAGTTTTAGTTTAGGGATTTTTAATATTTTTGAATTTTTTTTATTTTAGATATTTTTTTTAAATAGTTTTTTGAATTTCGTTTCTCTC
>SNQJ01S0005998.1:322648-349115 GCA_010110895.2 Picea sitchensis
TTTTAAATCTTTTTCATTTCTTTTTAGTTTTTTTCTTCATTTAAAAAACAATTGTGAAGATTTTCTCCTTTCTCTTTATTTGTTTTTTAATGTAAATTTAAAAGTAAAAAAAAAAAAAAAAACTTAGTAAATAAATTTTCAAGTGACCATTTAGGATCCAATTTTGGGTTTTTATTTTCATAGGGATATGTTATCAAGGCCATAGTTTCAATTAGGTCATAATTAGCTATAATTTTAACGTTTAGAAAAAAACATTTTTCTTTTGGTAGCGTCATTTTTTTATTTAGCTATTGATTTTAAGGTTTTTCTGAGCAACTATTTGATTTTTAAGGCCATGTTTGAAAAATGTTGTAATTTTGACCCGGTTAGAAAAAATGGTGCTACTAGTAGCACCACTTTTTTATTTGGGGGTTGATTTTCATNTTGGGTTTTTATTTTCATAGGGATATGTTATCAAGGCCATAGTTTCAATTAGGTCATAATTAGCTATAATTTTAACGTTTAGAAAAAAACATTTTTCTTTTGGTAGCGTCATTTTGTTATTTAGCTATTGATTTTAAGGTTTTTCTGAGCAACTATTTGATTTTTAAGGCCATGTTTGAAAAATGTTGTAATTTTGACCCGGTTAGAAAAAATGGTGCTACTAGTAGCACCACTTTTTTATTTGGGGGTTGATTTTCATGTTTTTTATGCAAAAATATGGGTTTTAAGGGCTAGAGTTCTCGTTTTGAGGTCACAGTTCTCATTAAGTCGGTAACTATGTTGGATGCATTGTGTAGATGTGGCCATGGGTATTGCCACATTGTTTGTATTTATTAGTGATGCTTGATTTCATTATGAGAAAGTAAGCATGTTGATAATGCACATATAATGAATGATAGTTTCATTCTACTTGATATGTATAATGGCTATAAATGATTGAATTGTTGGTAGGATACAATTTTGAAATCACTTCGCGAGTTGTTATAAATATGCAATGAAAAAAAAAGTTCATGAATGATAACAATTTGTTTGTTTGCATGAAAGTTGAGAAAATTGTAGGTAGAGTAGTCTTGGATATGGAAATGGTGTAAACCTATAAGGAAGATTGATGCATGCTTCTTCAAGAGCCAAACAATTATGAGTAGAAATCTCCTGCTTGGGAAATGTTATTTGCATGTGTCAGATTTGAAAATTAATAATTGAAAAATGTTGTGATGATATCTCAAGATGACTATATGTGTGTGATACAGATGATATGATGGTAATTGAAATTGAAATATTGGGAAGAATTCTACTGTTAGGACACTGGAACCCCATGACTTCCACAGGTTACAAATTGCTAAAGGACGTCTAGTAGTAAGTTGGCGCTCTCTTTGCACAAGAACACCATGGAAAATGATGGATCACCCAAGGCATTGTGTAGCAGAGAAGGGGATGCATGTGCGTGTAGGGTGAGTATAGAAAGGAAAAGGAAACTTAATAAATGCATATGGCATGGTGGTTGAAAATCATGAGGGTGTGTCAGGAAAGAACAATGATTTGAACTCCTTCTCATGGCAGCTTTGTGAAGCACATGAAAACCATATAAATAAGTGTTGAATTATGATTGCAAACTTAATTTTGGACATATGTTTGCATTGTGGAGTTGGCAACTCATGTAAATGATACAATTTCTATTTTAAAATAAATATAACATGTATGTTTCTTGGTGGTTGTTATAGGGACAGATGAAAAATGAATAACACCAAGAGGTGGTGTATTCTAAAGGAAAAGGGGATGAAATACCAGATACAACTAAAATGAAACATATTTCTAGAAGATAAGAGAAGAAAGGAGAATATAAAAGTCTATTGGACTTGTTGCAGCTTGAAATAAGTAAAGAGGAGCTGAAGATACAATGAGGGAAGCACTTTTGCAACTATTTGAAAGTTTGAATATTCCATTATCACAGCTGGAATTCCTAGAGCCACAACTCTAAGAATTCCTATCTAGCCTTGTGTTAGATCCTTGGAGGGAAGTGGTACAACCTGAAGGATTGTAGTGCATAGAAGGGCGTATACTTCCTTGGGTTTTGAAAGTTGTGGGGAAGAGATTCTATTGGTTGGAATTGTTGCGAGAATCGACAAATCATGAAAGTAGTTGCAACTGAGATTCCTGGCACCGCTTCTCTAATACTTATTGTATGATCTATTCATTGGCCCTAGAAGGGAAGTGGTACAACCCAAGGGACTGTGAGCAGTGAAGGTGGTACACTTCCTTGGGTTTTGTAGATTGCAAGGAAGACATAGATTGTTGGTTGAAGTTGTTGCCAAGATTATGAATTATGAAATCACTATGCATTTTGGGGGGGCTAGAGTGCCTATGTATCTATGGTTCATGGGGCAGAGAGCCTATGTATTTATGATTTGGGATGAAGTTTCTGTGTGATATTAAGGTGGAGAGCCTAGTCTTGTAATATCTGTAAACACCAATATGGTGTTTTTCACTAAGTAGTGAAAAAATAAGGGGGAGGGGATATAACACCCCCATTTTTAATCCTCGTAAATTAGTAATGTATTTGTGTAATTGTGAATTAGGTTGGTGAGTCGTATTGAATAAATATGGACAAGGGAAAAGAAATGTAATATGTAAAGTAGTATGATAAATAAATATAACCCTGTTGTAGGTGGACACAAACAGATTAATATGGGGATAAATATCCACAAGAGGGGGAAGGACCCAAGGGTCCTGTTGACTAAAATTGGTCACCTATATTTTCCCACTCTTGGATTAATAAAAAAAAATGCTATCAGAAGATGATAATTTTTGAACTATTATAAGTTCATTGTATAGCCCTCGGTCTCAGCTTCACCACACATTTTTTGGATCGGAAATCCGAGTTTGTATGCTCAAGATATCCAGATTTAAAGTTTAAGCGGAAAAGGATGCCTTTTTCATGTGGAATAAGGCTAATTGTTCATAAATATATTTAATTTTTTCAGTCCCAAGACCCATGATATCCTTAATAAATTACAGGTTCAAAACCCACAAAAATCTTCTATGGTATCTCTCACGGGCACCCGCCATATTCCTCACACCCTTCATACTCCTTATCTTTCCATACTCCATCTCCCCTTTCACTTTAACACTTATTATTTATTCCCCCCTTCCTTATTCCTCCACGAAGGGGGTAGACTCACCTCACCCCCTTATTTTTCCTTACTTCCATCACTTAAACTCCCATCCCACACCCCCTCACCCTCTCCACTCCCTTATCCCCTATCCCACCACTCCACACTTAGTTTTTTTCTCGATTCCTTAGCAGACTCACCCTCACCCATATTCCCTTACCTCTCTCATTCCCTCACCCCGCGAGTCTGCTACATATATTTTCCCCTCCCCACTTCCGCCACCTACAAACTACCCCCCTCACTTCCCCTATTTCCTACACTCTCATTCCACCCACACTTATTTCCTTTCCATTAAACATTATTTACTATTATTTTAATTACTAACCTTTAACTCTATGCCATGTGCCAACCATTCCTTGGATCATGTGGAAACTTGTTTAAGCTATGAAGAGATGACACATGGAAGCTCACCTCATTTTCATTAAACATTATTTACTATTATTTTAATTACTAACCTTTAACTTTATGTCATGTTCCAACCATTCCTTGGATCATATGGAAACTTGTTTAAGATATGAAGAGATGACACATGGTAGCTCACCATTGGATATATGTGATTTATTACAAACTACCCCTCACTTCCCCTCTTTCCTACACTCTCGTTCTACCCACACATATTTCCTTTCCAATAAACATTATTTACTATTATTTTAATTACTAACCTTTAACTTTATTCCATGTTCCAACTATTCCTTGGATCATATGGAAACCTATTTAATCTATGAAGAGATGACACATGGTAGCTAGCCATTGGAGATATGTGATTTATTACTGAGCTATCATATGAATGAAGACACATTATTTACTATTATTTTAATTACTAACCTTTAATTTTATTCCATATGCCAAGAATTCCTTGCATCATATGGAAACATGTTTAAGATATGAAGACATGACACATGGCAGCTCGAAGATATGTGATTTATTATTGAGCTATCATATGAAGACATGTGGCAACCAATTAATGGATGACATGGAAATCTCATCAATCTATGAAATCATGCCATATGGCAGCATATTATTGGTGACACATAACTTATTTTCATTGGTTACACGTGGGTGATGAATCAGCGATGACTCAGTGCTGATTGGGCGTGAGGTAGATAGTGACGAGATTCTAAAATTATTATTTTATTTGTTAATTTTCTATGGGAGATCGAGTAGTTAAACCTCCATAATCTTCTCTCTTCATGTTAAGTGTATGTTACACTTGAATTTATATACCATTATATAAAAAACAATCCCATGCATGTGGGATAACTTATATGAAGAAAAAGTCGAATTCTCATGGGGAAAACACGAAATTCAAGGGTTGAGATTTTCTCAAGACATGCAATCAATTCAATCATAGGATTGAGATTTTCCCATCAATTTTGATCGACTATGGCAGAGTGTTGTTCTTGCAGAGGCCATAACTTGAGCTTTCTATGTCAGAATCGGCATAAAATTTATACCGCTTGGAGGGATTTTAGATGAATAAGATGATGGTATATGATTCAAGGGATAAACATTTCTACATTTTCCCCATAAATTAAAATATCACTCAGCTTCATTTTTAATGGGCATGTGTGACAACTCAACTTCACAAGCTCATATCTTGAGATCTGGGCGACGAATTTGCGAAAAATTCATATTGTTGGAAAGTTAAGATGATGAAGGTAATATCTAAAGGGATCTCTATGGTTAAAATTCGATTTTAATTTTCATAAATTTAAAACACAGTCCCCCTATTTTAAAGGGAAATTAATTAAATTTTGAAAATAAAAGTTTATTTAAAAAACTTTTATTAAAAAAGAAAAGGAACCCATTTTGAATATGCGTATACAAGAAATTCAAGAGAGAAAAACTCCAACTACTCAAGTAGTTATAATATCTCATTTTAAAAAGAGAAGAAGGGCTTCATCAAAGGTTCCACAATCATAATTATCAAAGGGACATGGCATAAGATTAGAGGAAGAAGAAGGTTAAGTCATGAATACACAGCCAAGAATATGATCAAGGAAAAGTGATATCCATCTTCTCCACTCTTTATCTTCTTCTACACCATTTCTCATAGCTTTATGCTTCAATCTTTGAACTGAGCACAAGTATGATTTATTGAGTGTTCTTCTTGTATTCTTTTAAAGACTTTTATTATATGATCATGGAGTATTTACAACCATATACATGACTGTCAAAGATTTTGTAATGAAGAACATATTTAATGAATAAACTCCACAAAGAATTGTTTCAGGGTTGATTTCGATTGTATCTTGTAACTTTGAGTCTTAAGTATGAGATATTTGAGATTGACCTATCAAATTCTCTTTGATCTTGATAGTAGTACTCTTTTAAAATTCTTTGAGATGATCAAATTATTCTCTTCTATTTCTCGTGAAGAAGATATGGATGTATTTGTATATGATTAAGAACATTGTGTATGTGATGATGGTCACAAACAAGTTCTGATGTTGAAGCCCTCCTTCAATCTTTTCTTATTGTAAAGAGATTTCTTGCTGCACATAAAGATTATATCAAGTTATTGAATAACTATATAATTTCATAAATTCAAGCAATAAAGACCTAGGGTTTGTTGTCTTAGCATTCTCCTAATTCAATATATTCAAGATATATCATAATACAAAGAGGAGTACCACCTCTCTAAAAATGCAGGGGGATTCATATCCTCGTGAGGTTGTCGTTTCAATCCTAGCGTATTCAAGCGTCAATAGGTCCAAGGGGTCCAATAAGGGAAAGATCATGGGTATTAATCTCAACCTGCCTTGTTTTAGAAATTAACTTGTGTTATGAACCTTATATTTCCTTTGGAGTGCATCTAGATCCAATCATTGAATGTCTATAAGAGGGTGGGTGAGAGAAGTCACTTCAAGAAAGTTGTTGTGAGGATGGGGGTTGAGTACAATCCTCCTTGGGAGGAGTGTGAGTCAAGCAATATAGAAAAGAGGATTTGTATGGGAAGATGCAACATGTGGTTCAGAAAATGAAACATGTTCTAGAGGAAGCAGTGAACAGTCGAGGGGAAATCCTAAGAATAGAACATGGGTTTGGAGGAGTGTGAGCTCATGCAATGCGCAAAAAAAAAATAAAAAAAATAAAATGAAAAGACGTAGGAGCATGGAGAGAAGGAGTTGAAGGGGCGGGATTTCAGGCCTACAAGGTGAACTATCTGAGTGAGAGGAATTTTCCCTAAGGGTAGACATCTATGGTATCCCCAATAGTGATATTCTTGTCCAACCATGTGCATTTGAGCCCTAGAGGGAAGAGGGAAGTCCTAAGGGACTGAGAGCAGTGAGGGAGGAGCCCCTTCCTTGGGTTGTGTAGGTCGTGGGGAAGAGAGCTAGGTGGATTGGTATAGTTGTAGGAATACTCTTTTCTTGGGAACTATTCAACTGTGAGGGACACCCTCTTTTGCAGATTCATAGCCCTAGCTTGGGCATGATCTGCTTCTGAGATTTGGAGCAACAAATATATGGATGGGAGGAACATTCCTCCCCTACAATCGGTTGCTTCTTATTTCTTAAAGATAAGTGATTATCTCTATGGTTATATTTCTTGTTCATGGATTTATTTTATATGCATAAGAACTCTGACTTCAATGATTATATATTGTTATGAGTTGTTGTCTTAGTTTCTATGCTTGTTTTTTTACAAGTGCTTTTAGATGCATGATTTATAGGTATCTTGCACTATCTATTTCCTTTTATTTTTGGTATCAGAAAGATATTTTATGTAGCACACCTAAGAGAGGGTTATGGGTGTGTTACGGTCGGGCAATAGAGTTGTTATAGAGTGTTTTTGTAGTAATGTACCCAGGTGAGTGGTCCGGGTATTTTAGAAATAGAAGGTTAAGAATCTTGAAGGTGATATGATGATTGTGTTTCGATCGACCAACAACTTTACCTTCCAAGTTGGAACTTATAAATAGTTTCTTACTTATACCTCGAAGAATGAGTGGGTGTTTTATTTTGGGTGCACTCATCATATGGCCAAATATGTTTCTTTTCTATCCTTCCTAGATAAAGCTATCGAGCGAAAGATTTATGTAGTTGATGATTTTTCTCTCCATATTGTTGGTCATGGTGATGTTCCCTATCGACATGGTATAATTTTTAATGGCTATCATGTACCTAATCTGAGTGAAAATATGTTGTCAATTTCACAACTAACATAGACTAGTAAGGTCGTTGAATTTTGACCAGATCGGTTCTTTGTTAAATATATGAAGAATGATAAGTTTATTTTTGGTGACGGGTTTCTCATCTCAAAGGATGGACTATATAAGTTTTATGACCTATCTTGACCAGATCTGGACAAAATGCTCTCATTTCCCAGACCAATGAATAGAGAAGAATTTGGCATCAACGACTTGGACACCTAAATTTTCAAAGTCTAAAGTCGATGGTTACACAAAACATGGTTGTTGGTTTACCCAAAGTTCTTCCACCTTATGGAGTTTGTACAGGATGTGTGTTAGGAAAGCATCATCAAGCCCCCTTCAACTCTAGCAAAGCATGACATGCACAAAAACCACTAGAGCTTGTTCATAGTGATCTATGTTGTATTAATAAGCCTTCATTAGCAGGCGCGAAATACATCTTGACCTTTATTAATGATCTTTCTAGATTTACTTGGATTTATTTCTTGAAGAATAAGAGTCGTGTCTTTGAAAAATTCAAGGAATTTAGGGCATTGGATGAAAAGCGATGCGGTTTACCTATCAAGTGTTTGAGATATGATAATGGAAAAGAGTATGTGAATTGACCATTTGAATAATATTGCTCAATCAGGTATCACTTGGCATAGGTATGTTCCTCATACTCCTCAATAGAATGACATAGAAGAAAGGAAGAATCAGACTTTAGTCAAAATGGCTCAATGCCTTTTGCAGGCCAAATATTTGTCAACTAAGTTTTAGGTTGAAGTTGTTTACTATTCTAACTATCTTCTTAATTATATTCCAACTACAACTATTGGTTATGTGACTCTAGTTGATAGATGGTGTAGAAATAATCCCTTATTTGACTACCTCAGAATATTCAGATGTATTTCTTGCACCCATATTTTGAATGATTGTAGGAAGAAATTATATGTAAAGAGTCATGTTTTCATCATGATGGGATACTCCGAAGAATCCAAAGCATATTGATTGTTTGATCTTGTCAAATAGAATATCATTATCAGGAGAAACGTAATTTTTATGAGAATTATTCAGGAATTAAGTTGTTGAATACTTCTTTTGGTCTATTCCAAAATGATCATTTTGATATTATTGAAAACAATGGATCACCTATTCCTTTTTTAATGTTTCGACCAAGCAGTCGAACCCTATTCCTAAGTCAATCAGATAGTCGATCTCTATTTCTAGATTGAATGGTCCTCGATCTGCCCTGACTAAAACTGATACTTCTCCTTATCACCCTTCTAAATTGAATGTCCATTCACCGTCCTCTTGTCTTCGTCAGTGGGTTGTTAAGACGATTGAATTTGTTGGACTTGATGTTAGTGTATCTCTTTAGGTCAACAGACTCATAGTTAGAAGCAGCAGGCCAATGTTACTCTCATGAATCATGTTCTTGATAATTTTGATCATATCTCTTATGTATATGCGCAAGGACAACTTGAATGGGAGAAATATATGCAAGTTGAAGAACATCGTGAAATGTCGTTGGGTTTATAAGACCAAATTTACCTCTAAATGTGTCGTTGAGTGTCATAAAGCTTGTTTGGTCACAAAAGGATTTTCTTAGCAAGAAGAAATCGACTACACTACGACCTTTTCCCTGTTGCAAAGATGAATTGTTTTCAGTTGATTATTTCCCTTGTTGATCTCTTTGGATGGAATATCCACCAAATGGATGTTAAAAGTGCCTTTCTTCATGGTGACTTATCTGAAGAAATATTTATGGAAGATCCCCCTGCCTTTGTGAAAAATTCGAATCTTGTTTTTTGCCTACATATGTATCTTTATAGTTTGAAATAAGCTCCAAGGGATTGGTATGCAAATATTAATTACTTCTTTCTCAATCTTGGATTCAAATGTTGTGAATCTGATTACAGTCTTTATGTATTACATGCTAACGGTGATACCTTGATTTTTGTTGTATATGTTGATGATTTGGTCATAACTGGAAATAATATTGATCTAATTCTTAGATTGAAGAGAAAACTTTTTGACACCTTTGATAAGACAGATCTTGGTCTTCAAGATTTACCTCTATTTGATGGTTTGTTCCTCTCTCAATCTAAATATGTATTGGATCTATTGAATCGATTTAAGATGGCCCATTGTAAGCCATACTCTACCCCTTTTCAGTCAAGGATTAATATAACCAGAGAATTTCATTCTCCCAAAGTTGATGCCACCTTTTATTGGCAATCGTTCGGTAGCTTTATTTATATAACTCATAGTCGACCTGACCTCTCATTTATTTTTCATAATTTGGAAGAACCACAGTGTTATTGGTTTTTCGTCAACATTTCAGATCCACAACAGGATCCATCTTCAGGACATAAAATCCTGAGAAAAATATAAGAGAATAACCCTAATAAATTCTAAAGTAGAGTGGAGGGAAGCCTAAAGTTAGTTGGGTGAAACCCTAGGGTTCTTCTCTTATATTTTTCTTGGGATTTTATGTCGTGAAGATGGATCTTGTTGTGGATCTGAAATGTCGACGAAAAATCGATAACACTGTGGTTCTTCTGAATTATGAAAAACAAAACTCTCACCACAAAAATCTAAACTATCTCATTTGTTGTTAGTGTCGTTTCTTGATTTATGCAGGATCCATGCACAAGTTACTAGAAAGTTGCACACAAAATTGTGTGTTACATCAAGGGTACCTCTCATCTTGGTATCAAGTATTATCACAATTCAGACTCGTTAGTCAGCTCCACTGACTCCGTCTGGGTAGGCGATAGTGATGATCAAAACTCCACTTCTAGCTATGTGTTTCACTTCATGATTGGACCTCTGGTTTGGTCATTCAAGAAACAAAGGTAGTCTCTCTCTCGACTATGAAAGACAAGTATCGTGGCATTGTTAATGTAGGTACAAAGGTGGTTTGGATTTGATGGTTCTTGGGTGAGATTATTTTTCATGTCAATGCCTCAATTGTTATCTATTGTGACAATTAGAGTGCAATTTAGGTTTCTGACAATCTTGTTGCAAAAATTAAAATTAAGCACGTCAAACTTCATGCTCACTACTTGAGACAGTTGGTTCATGAGAAGTTTGTCACTCTTGTCTATTGAAAAAAATATCATCAGATTACTGGTATATTTACAAAACCATTTCCTGAAGCTAAGTTTGTTAAGATACAAGATATGATCGGGGTTATGGTAATTGAAATTATGGGGGGGAGGGTGGGGGGGGTCCTGCTGGAAATATTTCACCACTTGAACCTCTATAACTATGTGTTGATGGGGGGGTGTTGAAACCTCAGGTTCTAATGGTTCATCACATCTCTACTGGACACATTCAGTCAAGCGGTCGACTGGTAGCTGAAGATAGTCGGTCAAGTGGTCGAAAAGCAGCTAGAGACAGTTAGTTGAGCAGTTGAATAGCAGTTGGAGACAGTCAGTCGATGGTTCGACCAACCAAGCAATTGACTACATGTTGGATGAATAGATGTTCAAGTCAACTAGGTAAGTTGACTAGTTGATGAGACAGTGTGGGTATACTAAAAACGGTTACAACTATTGACTGTTATTTATGGACTAGATCTTCCCCAATTCAAGGAACTTAGTTACATTTGGAGACTATAATTAAAAGGCCCCATGGGTCAATATGAATGCAATGGTTATTGAAACATTTATCATGCATTTTGATGTTCTAATCATAATGTGTTGTTATTAAGTGCTAAAACGATGTCTTTAGACACCTCATAATGTGTTGTTATTATGCTAAACGATGTATTTAGACACCACCGATCTTCTTTGGAATAGTATTGCACTTATATTATCTTTGTAGTTTATGTTTATTCTATTCAAGGTTACCCACAAATCCAATTGTGTGTGTGTGTGTGTGTGTGTGTGTGTGTTCCCTTTAAATGTAAGACACAACCAAGTAATCCTTATCTAATGAAATAGAGTAAGAAAAAAAAACTAAGTAGTCCAGAATATCATATCTAATCCAACCATATCATCATTGAGAGGGTTTTATCATCGAGGAATAATCATGCTAAATAATCATCAAATAAAATCAATGCTACATAACCATTGAGAAGAATACCATTGTTAACAATAATAGTGCTAAGTAAATCATCAATAAGGAATATTATTACTCATTACAATCCAAGCAACCATGTAGGTATTTATGGCTATTGTAGCCAATCATCCATAGAAGAAAGAAACAAGGGGACAATGAGTCCTAAACATCATCTCCTATTAGTCATGTCCAATAACTAAAACTATAAATAACAAATACAAACACCAGGGGTGTTACAGGATTTGCATATGCATCATTGTACCTATGGAGGACATAGAGGGCCTAGTGATGTGTGTGTGTGTGTTGTTGTTGTTGAACTTATATTTATACCAAGAGAGGGGTGAATCAGTATAATTTAACTTTTACTTTAAATGATCACTCATCAATCATTCATTAACTTTAAAACAATAAATGCATATAATCTCAAATCATAGTACACAGAGTATAATTTGGAAACCCTTGTTGGAGAAAACCACAAAAACGTTATTTATAAATGTATGTAGGCACCAACCTACTAGAGACACCAATCTCTTCAATTGAGCACCAAATCAACAAGATATTTTTTAGGAACCAACCTACTAGAGACACCAATCTTCTCAGTTGAGCACCAACTCAGTAAGACCTGTATAGGTACCAATATAAGAACTCATACACATAGTAATTTTGATTTCACATGCATGCTTCATACCTCATGCATCTCACAACATCATCATACCCTTAACTTTCATGTTCCAATGCCTCTCCTTGCTTCATATCCCATACATAGCTTCAAACCCTAATAAGATTTATCCTTCATGCCCTAGAGAACCTCATAGCATCATTCCCATAATATAATTCCATACTACAACATCACAACCTAAAAAAAACATACTTTGCAACATCATAGACCTTATTCCTTCATAGTGCACCCTCAAAACTCCAAGAAAACTCCTCTTGTGCACCTCTAGACCCCAAGAATATTCCCCATATCCTCTTGTGCACATTAGATTTCTTCTACGCACTTGTACTTTCTCTTCTTGTTTTGGTGCTCTTCAAATGTGCACATCTATATTGTATTTATAGTTTTTATGCGTTCACTTATGGATCTAGCTTGTAAAACTGGTTGGGATGACCTATACTTTCTGGCTAGACCAACTTGATAGAATATTTCATATCTCCTCATTAATATGGAGATATAGGAAGTTCCATATACCACTAGAAAGGTCGAAGAATAAAACCATATATCTTATGATCCCATTTGAACTATGTCTTCAGAGTAAAAATTCCTTCAAAGATAGGGTATCCAAACTTAGCATCAAAAATAAAAAAACAATATTTCCAACAATCTCCATCTCACAACCTTTATCTTAGACACTTGTAGTCACCCCTTGTATTTGAAATCAATGACAACAATATTTCCAACAATATCCCCCTTTGTCATTGATGTAAACCCTTAGTCAATTCTATAATACTCCCCTTGTCTGCAATTTCTTCCTCTATCTGCAACTTCTCCCCCTTTTGACATCAATGGAAAAGGGCTACTCCCCATGAGCTTGTGCTTCCCTTTATTGATGATATGAGAGGGATATCACTCCAATCTTATGTCTGAGATATTAAAATGTGTCTCTAGCATAGATGATTTTAGGGGCTAAATTTCGCTCATGGGCTAATTTTCCATGGTTTTTCCAAAAACGAGATTCGCTATTTTAAAAACGATTCGCCCAAATTCTATATGCTAAAATGATTTTACCTTAAAAATCGCCAAAATTTTATAAAAACCATATAAAATCCTTATAAATTTGAATATTTTTACAAAAATATCGCCAATCATTTATAGTTGGCATATGAAGGATTTGTAAGATTCACCAAGGTTTTTACATTTTAAAACAAATTTTCATCCTTAAAATCATGCTTGGTCTCTAGGAAGGGGTTTAGTAAAAATATATGCAGCCTATTCTTTGGTGGAAATGTATTCTAGCTTGAGACTTTTCTCAGCTACATGTTCTCTTAGGAAGTGGTACTTGATGGGAATATGCTTTGTCTTTGGGCGCATAACAGGATTCTTTGAAATAATTATTGCACTTGTGTTTTCTCAAATGGTTGGGATTAGATGATCATATTCTACCTTGATATCATTTAGTGTCTTCTTCATCCAGACAACTTTTGTGCAACATGTTGTTGTTGCAATATATTCAGCTTTTATTATGGATAGAGAGATTGAAGTTTGCTTCTTAGTCAACCATGATACTATATAGTTTCCTAGAAAGAATGCTCCACCACTGGTACTTTTATTGTCATCAATACTTCCTTCCCAATTTGCATATGTATATGTTGTTAGAGTGAAGTCCTTACTTCTTGAATACCACAAGCCAAAGTCCAATGTGCCCTTCAGATATCTGAATATTATTTTTACTTCTTGCACATGTGTCTCCTTTTGTGAAAATCGATATATTACAACCAATCATATTGCTTACATGATGTATGGCCTTGATGTTGTCACATATAGTAGGATTCCAATCATTGACCTGTACAATATTTGATTTTCTTATGGAGATTCATCAACTTTTCTCAACTTGGATCCTGTGATCATGGGTGTATTGACATGTGCACATTCTTCCATTCTGAATTTCTTCAACATTTCCTTGATATATTTGGTCTGAGAAATGAGTATTCCTTTGTTGGATTGATAAATACGCAACCCTAGAAAGAATGACAATTTTCCAAGCATGGACATCTCAAATTATTTTTTCATCTCTTCTACAAACTTTTGGCTCTTTCTATCAGCATTAATTCCAAATATGATATCATCCACATAAACCGCAATGATTAATAGATTTTCATTGTCTGTTTTGATGTAAATATTGTTGTTTGCAGCTCCTCTTTTAAAACCTTATTGTTGTAGGTATTTTTCAAGTCTTTAATACAAAGTTATGGGAGCTTGCTTTAGTCCATAGAGTGATTTCTTAAGTGTTCATACATGATCTTTGTTTCGGACAATTGAAATCCTTTTGGTTGTTCAATATATACTTATTCTTCTAAATTTCCATTCATAAAGGATGACTTGACATCCATTTGATAGACTTTGAAATTATTGAAACATGCAAATGAAAAAAACATTATGATTGCTTCTAATCTTGCAATTGGAGCAAAGGTTTCTTCAAAGTCAATACTCTCAACTTGAGCGTACCCTTTATAAACGGATATTTCTTTATTTCTTACTACTTTTCTATATTCATCCAATTTGTTTTGAAAGACCCATTTGGTGCCAATCACATTCTTGTCTTTTTTTCTAGGCACAAGTTCGCATGTCTCATTCTTCTCAATCTGATTTAGTTCTTCTTTCATAGCATTAACCCAATGCTTATCTTCACTAGCTTGTGCAAAGTTTTTGGGCTCTATTTTATATCGGAAAGAAAAGTTCAATATTATTATAGTCTAAAATCATGTATATATATTTGTTGGCCCTTGACCAAGTTTTGGGAACACTTGGTCATATTTGACTGTTTTTGGGACTTTGACAACCTATCAAAGAGGGAGCACCAGACGAAGCGGAGATTGCAGAATATCAACCCACTTTTGGGTCCCTTTTTGGGTTTTGGGAATATGTAATGGGAAAGGGATGTCGGCCCGTGGGTTTACCCACGCTTAGGCCCATTTTGTATGTATAAATAGGGGGGTAATAGAGAAGAATAATATATATATATATATATATATATATATATATATATGTGAAATAGGCTAAGTGCCAAGGGGGGATCTGTTTGATCAAGAGTTTGTGCATTCTGTATAGACTTGCAGAGCTTAGTTCAAGTCCCTGTGTGAAGGTATAGAAGGATTTGTGCTGAAAGGCAAGGAAGAAGGATCTAGCGATCTGCACAGATCTTATGTCATGTGAAAAGTAAGGGTTTCTAAGGCTCTATTATTGTAATCGATTAGCCGATGATAATAAAGAAGAAGAGTTGGTGGACGTAGCCCCAGGGTGGGGGTGAACCGTGTAAATCTTGTATTGTCCGCTTTGTTCCTTGTTCTGATGCATTGATGTGATTATTTGCTAAGTGCTTTGAGATGAGTAGATAGATATGTTATATATGTTTATGCTTAGTGCTTATGATATGTAGAATATTAGGCCTGATTCACATGTTTATGCTAAGTGCTTGACCTGTTAGATCTGAATATGTCGTGGATGATAAGTGATCAAACAATCTAGTTCATTGTGAATGATGCAAAGCTCTTTGGTATCTGCAAAGTGGTTATTGATTGCATATTAAAGATCCAATAGTGTTGAGTGTTATATTAAGTAAGGAATCATAGATCTGTTTCCCAGCTAAGGTTGCAAACTCTTGAGTCCTGCAACCACCCCTACCTCTACCTCAGGTGAGACTTCATCTTCTTCGCAGGTGTTGTCAAAAGGGCCAGTAGTTAGGGTTTTGTTGGTGCGTTATTGTAGTGTTGAACCCTGGGTATGCCCTCATGCCAACAAATGGTTATGTTGTTGGGACCTGAAGCTATGTTTGTTGGGAACTGAGAATAAGAAGCTTGGTGCAAAAAGGTTAACCTGAAAGTCTTGTGCGACGATATGTGCCCTAGTGCACATTATTCTAATTGATTTGAAAGAAAGAGGCTCGATCTAAAAGAAAAGAAGCCCAATATGAAAGAAAAGAGGTTGGATCTGAAGAAAAGGAATAAGATCTGAACGCTTTGTGCTCTGAGAAAGGTAAAAGTGGGAATTCCTGACTAAAAGAGGTAAGATCTATAAGCTCTGTGCTCTGATAAAGGTAAGACTAGTTAAAAAATTTAGATCTGAAGGCTTTGTGCTCTGTAGAAGTAAGATAAGTGAAATTTTTTGTTTCTAAGGTATGGATTTAGGTATGTTTAATAGAGTTTATCCTAGTTTGAAAACTGGGGCAATGATAGATGAAATAAGGTTTTATATGAGTAGATCTGATAAGAATAGTCGTAGATATGTTATACCTATGCATAGAAAAAATGTTTGGACTAACAAATGGATGCAGGATCCTAGAAATAATTTTTTGCATATTAGCTACCATGATCCTAGTGCACAGTATAGAAGAAGTTGGGGATCGTTTAAAATAAAGAGAGGAGTGACCCTCTGTTACAGCTGCAAAAAACCTGGACATATTGCTAAGGACTTCCCTAGCAGAGTATCTAGTTGTCTTTGTTGCAAAGCTATGGACCATGAGGTATTGGATTGCCCTAGAATGATCGCTAGGCTGGAAGAAATGAATCTTAATCAAGAAAACCCTAAGGCATATCCAGAAGAGGTGGAACCCTAGCAAGGATCAGAGAAGGTATTGATACAAATTAAAGAGACCTTGAATGACCACCGATATGTTAGACTATCAGAGATTTTCAAAGAAAAAGAATGCATTAAAGCAAGAATAGGAGACTTCGACATTGACTCTGTCCTTGATGAAGAGACACAAGTGAACATTATGCCAGAAAGAACTTGGGAAGCTATAGGGAAGCCTGATATGGTCCCTTCATTAGGAGGAATAGAACTATTCAGAGGAAAAATGATGATGTTATGTGGAAATCTCGCTCAGATACCTATGACAGTCAATGGAACTTCAACAAAGGAAGACTTTGAGATTATTAAATTCATTGAAGACAACGCCCCATTTATGATGTTACTAGGAAAATCTTGGATTAATAGAGATCAAGCTAGAAAGAAGGAAGAAGAAGAAGTCTTAGAACATAAGAGACAAGAGTTAAAATATTTCATGACCCAAAATATTGCACAGTTGATATAAGAACAGGAGAACAGATTGAAGCTACCTAACACTAAAAGCCCAGATATCGAAGCTACAGGAACATCGAAAGACATACCAAAGGTTGAAATTTCTACCCTAGAAGAAGTGATACACCTGAATCCTAGGAGAGGATCTCAGCAGCGCAAAGTAAATATGCCCAAGGAAATTACTAATCAAGGTGGGAAAAGAACCACCGAGACGAACCTCACGGGGAAAAAGGCTAGGAAGCTAAGTAAGAAGAAGGGAAAGATTGAGAAGTTACAGCAGGTTCCACAGGGTACCTCGCAGAAAGAAACTTTGCATAATTGGAGCTTCGTCGGGATATCAGAACAACGACATATGCCACTTCGCTATGGAGAAGCAATGTAGCCGTTGGAAGCCGATATATCTGTTTGACTGCTGCTCCGAACGGCTAGAAAATCATTTATGGTTCACTACCAGACCATTGGACTGCGCCATAATGGACATAAGAAGAGTTAATGAGGCTCATAACCATTGCAAATAAATCATTACCAAGATTCCCTATTTATCTCTTCGTGCCATGAATGAGGAACTCTTTTTCCAACTGAGAATTTGAAGCCCACATAATAGAAATTGCATACAGTGCTCATTATGATCTTGTTGTTCACTCTAGTGCAGTGTCTAAGACCATCGTGAACCCAATTATTTTATCCTGAGCACGTATGTCTGACGAGCTTACCGCTACCGAAGAATCCATAACAGAAGTTCTCCTTGAGCTAAGAACTTAGAGAGTCATGTCAGAGTGAGGATTATCCATAGGATTACAGGAATCATCCACGAGAGGATTGGCAGCCTCTCCATCCACTGCTCGCGCTGGTCTATCCTGGCCAGCCAGTGAGAAACGTACTAAGCATAGAGATGACCTCGCCAATGCCAAGATGATACCAAGCATTCTACCTGCCTATCTACCCCCTCTGAGCGGTGCCATAAACCATGATAGTGTACCCCGAGAGTTTGAATATGATGTGATCACTGCTTACCTTCTGAAAGGGGTGTGCGTAGTTCACACCAACCAGGATAAGCTCACAGCACTGAAATTTAGTGACTTCAACCTTGGAGACTGGAAAGCTTACAACATGCTTGCCCCACATAAGTACTTGACCAGGACCAAAGGCAAGAATTTGAAGATTATCCCGCAGCCATGGACCCAGAACCTCGCACTGTCCACACTGCTTAATGTGATGAATATCCCACACTTTGGCCGACACCAGGAAGTAAACACATGCATGAAATTGTTGTTATCCTACTACCACGGAGGTTACTTATGGTTGAACCGTCGCATCACTATGGATCCTACCTTGATCAATTGGATCATAGGGCTGAGCATGCAAGGCCCTAACCCACAGGAGTTTTACCCTGGAAAGACCTCAAACCGAGAATTAGCCCAGCGAATCAAAGATATGTATGGAGATGTAGAGAAGGGTGTGTGAGGTTACAAGGTAGCCTCTATCCAGAGTGACACAATGCGCCTCGCATGTCAGCTGATTGCATACAAGATAATTCTCAAGAACCGACCCACCCAAGTAATTGGATTCATTGTTGACCTCACCGGGAAGTGCACAAAAGGACTACAAATGAATTGGGTGCAGTACCTCGTGAACCAGCTAGAGCTTGATTGTAGAGGAGCACATGACCAAGGATATGAGTTCCACTTCAGCTGGCTTCTCATATTGATAAATTTCATTGCATGGGAGATGCCGGAAGATGCGACCTTTCTGGACATCGAGCCCTTTGATCCTTTAGCTGCGAAGTTCAGCACTGATGCAGGAGCATCGTAAGCAACCAGCCAAGCAAGCAACGTAAAAGGTGGAAGACAGTTGGAAAAGCACCAACGCATGTTTTTGAAATGTTTTGAAAAATTAATGAAGCGGATATTAATGTGATAGTTGGGGGAAGCATACTTACATTTATATCTTAGATGTTGTAAACAGACATTGACCGTTGCTCTCATCTATAGAATGTAAAGGCATTTATACGTAATTAATGAAAGTAGGTAGATTTGAATTCATAGATTAGACTGTTTAGAGAGTAGGAGGGAAAACAGATATAGACACCCTCACCCTTGTATCATTGAAAATAAGAGATTATTATTCAGAATTCATAAGATGGAGAGCTGTAGAAGAGATTTGTAGAGAAGAACCCATGTACAGGAGAACTTGAGTTAATATATGAAGCTTTGAATCAACTTTCATTGTGTTATGATGCTTACTGTTTACATTTGTTGAATGGTATGTTTACAGTTGTTTTGTTTCTCTGTTATGCATTTGTTTCAATGTTGTGTTGTGTGTATGATTTCATGTTGAATGTATGAAGTCTGAGAGAGGAGAAGAATGAGTTTCAATTGTTTCTCTTCTTGAGAATTCCTGCAAGAAGTGCAGTGAACGTCCGCAAGGTGTGCGTTGATGAGGGTCTAAGTTTCATCTCAGAAATCTCAGGAGAGATACCATTGTTCTCATAACAGCTGAAGTGCAGGTTAAGCATAGAGTCGTGCAAGGTGTGCGCAGGCCGATTGAAGCCTTGTATTTTTCAAATCCAGTAGGAAGATTGAGAGGACCACTACTGCAAAGAGTGCACAGGGTCAAAGACTCAATTAACTAGAGGTTATTTGAAGTTTTTTCGCAAGGAGTGCGAGCAGGGATCCTTTTGAGGAGGCTTGAGTTTGCAAGTGGAAGCTCTGGAGAGATAACACCTTTGAAGTGTTCAAAGGGAGATGAGGATTGAAACCATCGCATGGAAATCAAGTCCAGGAGGGAGAATGCTCAGTCATTGGACATAAGTCATTGAGTAGTGAATTGAGTGGTCAGAATTCTCCATGGATATTTTCCGAAGTCGCGAGGACCGTAGGATCCCGAGGAGCTGTAAGGTGGTTAGGAGTTGGGTGAATTCACCACCTTGACATCAAGAATCAATGTCGACCGTTGATCGTGATTTGTTTGAGCCATTAGATAATTTCGGGGATTCGAGACTCGCAAGTTTGGAGTGCAGGCCAAAATTCCTTGGTCACTCTAAAACCCAAATCGCGAAAAGGATTATCAGGTGTGGAATTTCATAATTTCGGTAATTCGGGATTCGGCATACCGGAAAATTCCGATGACAAGGAACTGGGACTCTTTGCATGGAAAATCCTGAAGTCATGAAACGCAGTGTGCCTTTGGTGTGGGATTTCAGTTTTCCAGAGTTCGGGAAGTAGAGGAGGCAGTGACTTTGGAATCGAGAGTTTCAAACTCCCGGTTCGCGAAATCCCAAAGAGGGAAAGGAAAAATTCCCGAAAATTCGAGGGGCAATAGCCTTTGGCACCAATCGTATTTCGAGGTTCCAGGACTCAAGAAGTAGAGTTGCATGGTCAATGCAACTCCCGAAATCGCGAAAAGGGAAACACCAAAAAGGTGGGTCCCAAGTCTTAGTCAGAGGGTACGTGTAGCAGAAGTAAAAGGAGGGGTCAAACTTTGGTGAAAATCCCGAAAGGCCATCGATCTCACATTCCTTGGGACGTTGAACCCATTTCAGCATCCCGACATTTCGAAGTTTAGGGAACCATAAGGGAAGAGGAACGGTCGTTGGTTGTTCGCTCAAAGCCCCAAAAGTTGAAACTCATGTGCTCTTCGCGTTGGAGGAGTCAACCTTCGTTAATGTTTCACATTTCGGCATTTGCCAAGAGCTGTGGAAATACATCGGGACTCTCCAACTCCTGAAACCCAAAGTCCTTTGTGGCTTAAACAAAGGGTTTGATTAACCCTTAGCATGGTTGTAAAGAAGATCCTGAGTGGATCTCGGCCCAAGGGCAGAGGGTCTATGTCAAGTACCTTTTGGTACTCGAGTGATATGAACAAGAAGTGGTAATCCAATGTTGTCTTCCACGCCTACTACAATCAATTGAAGATCACAATTCAGTCTACACCACGCATCACTCTGAACACCCTCTACAGGTTCTGGCCCTTGATGAAGTTCAGCGCAGACAGACACTTTATATACATCACAGCACGCACTGACAAGAACAAGCAGCAGTTACAGTCCTATTATAAGTTAACAGAAGAAGACTTGGAAGAAATCACCAAGGAGTGGTTGGAAGACCTCCTCATCTCAGTAGACCCTACGGAGATTTCTAACATCGATAGTCCAGAACCTGTGCATGATACCCCTGGACCAAGAAAGAGAAAGGAAGATGAAGAAGTTCAATATGTCAACAATACTTCTACGAATACCACTTCGATCTCACCTTAATAGGGAGGTTATGGTGGAGAGCCAGGTAGAACAGAAGTTGAGTAAAATAAAGGCGAAGTTACACCGCCTAGAGAGGAGGAGGATCCCTCCAAGAAAAGGAAGGTTACCCCACCAAATCCTTCATCCAGGAATAAAGCTAAGGCAACCAGAACCAAGTTTGAGACTATTCTCACTCCGGATGACTTCGACTTCATAGTCGTTGCACTAAACGATAGTTCTAGAGATAGTAGAAAAGCAGAAAGCCAAGAAGGAGGAAGTTTTCAGTCACATCAGGGATGATCTTCAAGGAGTACAACAAGCAATACAGTCTAGCCGTGCATTTTCCACTACGCCCCTGCCATCAGGAACACCAGAATTAGGTGATGAGCCAGCCCAACTACATCAGATCACTGATACAGTCAAAGATCTCCTTTGACAAGCTAAAGAAGATACATCACAAGCCACCCAGGCTTTAGCACAAGTACAGAAAGACCTTGAGGACCATAGAAGTACTGCAGAAAAGGAAAATATCACTCTACAAGAAAAATGGGATGAAGAGAAAGAAGTGCTACAAAAAAACAAGGAACAATTGCTCGCATAACAACTTGAAGTATGGGAAAGGGTTCACAACGCACTTATCTATGTGACAGTAATTGAAGTGAAAACTGAGGAATGAGTCCCACAACAGGTGGCACAACCTTAAGAAGTAATCCAACAGTGCATTGCAGATATGGAACTTCCTACCATACCCGAGACTCCTTAAGAAATTAGAGACCTAAGGGAGGCAACTACTCACAGCGCAGTTAGCAGAATGAAATCCCTTGCGTTGGAGTGCAAGCAACTAAGCTCCAGGAGAAATCAGACATATGAATACCTTACAGAAGATCCAGAGTTACAGGCGCTGGAGTTGCAGCTCCAGGAAGCAAAGAAGCACGCAGATACGCTACAGGCGTAGCTGAAGTCCTTAACACTAGTTGAAATAATGAAGAGGTTTCCAGAACAGTGCACGACCCAGCAACAGATCCACATGATCCAGACCAAAGTGATGGAAGTCTCTCAATGACTTCAACCAGTGCAAGTGAAGGCGTGGCAACTGTTCACCAAATTTGAACGCCAAGGAGAAGAGCTTGAACAGGTTGTCATCGTAGCAGAACAATGCCTAGAAGGGTCAGTCAATGATGCACTCATCCAGGAGTTCATTGAGCAAGAGGTCGAAGCAGCTTGAGGCATTCGAGGCAGAATTTCTCATACTAGAGTGACTTGGGACGAGTCACAGGTGAGTGTTGGGGACATGTTGGCCCTTAACCAAGTTTTGGGAATACTTGTTCATATTTGACCATTTTTGGGACTTCGACAACCTGTCGAAGAGGGAGCGCCAGACAAAGCGACAGAATCTCAACCCACTTTTGGGTTCCTTTTTGGGTTTTGGGAATATGTAATGGGAAAGGGATGTCGGCCCATGGGTTTACCCACTCTTAGGCCCATTTTGTATGTATAAATAGGGGGGTAATAGAGAATAATAATATATATATATATGTGTGATATAGGCTAAGTGCCAAGGGGGGATCTGTGTGATCAAGAGTTTTGTGCATTCTGTATAGACTTGCAGAGCTTAGTGCAAGTCCATGTGTGAAGGTATAGAAGGCTTTGTGCTGAAAGGCAAGGAAGAAGGATCTAGCGAGCTGCGCAGATATTATGTCCTGTGCAAAGTAAGGGTTTCTAAGTAGGGATGATTTTAAGGATGGAAATTTATTTTAAAATGTAGAAACCTTGGTGATTCTTAATAATCCTTCATATGCCAACTATAAATGTTTGGCGATAGTTTTGTAAAAATATTCAAATTTCTAAGGATTTTATATAGTTTTTATAAATTTTTGGCGATTTTTAAGGTAAAATAATTTTATCCTATAGAATTTGGGCGAATCATTTTTAAAATAGCGAATCTCGCTTTTGGAAAAACCATGGAAAATTAGCCCATGAGCGAAATTTAGCCCCTAAAATCATCCATGTTTCTAAGGCTCTGTCCTTGTAACCGATTGGACAATGATAATAAAGAAGAAGAGTTGTTGAATGTAGCCCCAAGGTGGGGGTGAACCACGTAAATCCTGTGTTGTCCGCTTTGTGCCTTGTTTTGATGCATTGATGTGATTATTTGCTAATTGCTTTGAGATGAGTAGATAGATCTGTTATATATGTTTATGCTTAGTGCTTATGATATGTAGAATATTAGGTCTGATTCACATGTATATGCTAAGTGCTTGACCTGTTAGATCTGAATAAGCTATGGATGATAAGTGATCAAACAATCTAGTTCATTGTGAATGATGTGAAGCTCTATGGTATCTGTGAAGTGGTTATTGATTTCATATTAAATATCCAGTAGTGTCGAGTGTTATATTAAGTAAGGAATCATAGATTCGTGTCCCAGCTAAGGTTGCAGACTCTTGAGTCCTGCAACCACTACTACCTCTACCTCGGGTGAGACTTCATCTACTTCGCAAGTGTTGCTGAAAGGGTCAGTAGTTAGGGTTTTGTTGGTGCGTTTTTGTAGCGCTGAACCTTGGGTCTGACCCTGTGCCAACAATATCACCAAGAATATGATTTTATGGATGATGCTTTTGAACAAATATGGATGGTGTCTTTGGATCTTGGTGTTCTATTTCTTCTTGTTCTTTCTTTTCTTCTTCCTCTTCTTCTTTGTTTTCTGATTATCTGTAGATTGTCTCCTCTGGATATTCATTTGTTTGTGACTTTTTTTTTGAGGTATTTCTTCATCCACTCTTATATAAATACTATATACAACCTTGCACAATATTTTGTTGTAGAATGTGTAGGCCTTGCTTCTAGATGCATAGCCAAGAAATATACCTTCATCTATTCGGGAATCAAACTTGCCTAAATTATTTTCATTTCTCTTTATATAGCACTTTCTCCCAAATAATTTGAAGTATTTGATTGTAGTTGGTCTACCTTTCCATAATTCCTAAGGCTTCTTGCTATTCTTAACTCTAATTTGTGCTTTATTCAAAATGTAGATTGTTGTGTTGATTGCTTCTCTTCAAAATATGTCAGGTAGTTTGGCTTCATTCAACATTGTTCTAGCTATTTCTTGTACAGTTATGTTCTTCCTTTCTACAAATCCACTTTGTTGTCGAGTCCTTGCTACAAAAAATGTCTCTTGATTCCTTGATTCTCATAGAATTCATAAAATTCATAAGAGGTAAACTCATATCCTATGTTTGATCTTAAGCAATTTGTTTTTAAATCGGTCTCATTTTCAACTAGGGATTTGAAAGATTTAAGCTTCTCAAATGTTTCATATTTTTCTTTCAGAAATGTAACCCATGTTGTTCTTGTGTAATCATTAATAATTAGCATAGAATAACTCTCACCTTTTAAAGCTTATGTTCTTGTTTTCTTGTAGAGGTATGTGTGTACAAGTTCCAATGACTTTGATTTTGAGTACTTCTTTGTTTTGAAACTAACTCTCATATACTTCCCATGTTAACATGGCTTGCAAATAGTGTCGGTACGTTTTGAGATCCTTTCCATATCTCTTACTGCTTGTGTCTTGTTGAGTTTTACTAGATTTTCAAAGTTTATATGACCCATCCTTCTATGCCATAACCATATTTTGTTTACTTGTCCCATAATACATTTCTCTCCTTTGACTTTATCAAGAACGTATACAATGCTTGGGGTTCTATTTGCATTTTCCACTTATCTTCTTGAACCTGATTTCCTTATCTCACATCCTTTAGAATGAAATGTGAGGTTGTAACCTTGATCACACATTTTATTGACACTTAGAATATTGTGTTTTAACCCTTCAACATACAAGATATTATGTGTTTTAGTCTTTCAATTAGCAAGACTAATGGTACATTTTGCAACTATCCTTGCAGGAGCAATATCCCCAAAGGTAACAATGCCTCCTTTTTCTTCCTTTAGGGTGAGAAATTTGTTATGATCCCATATCATGTGTTTTTAACATCCACTATAAATGTACCATTGGCTTCCTTCATCTTGATCATACATTTCAAGTCCACATTCTTCCTTCTTTGGTTCTTCTTGCTTCCTTTTGCACAACTTTGTGTATTCTTCTCTATGCTTGGTAAGGACATATTATTCCATGTTTTTTTTAGGATAATTTTTTTATGTTTCTTCTATAGTCATGTGCTATGTGCCTATATTTATTACACTTATAACATTCATTATTGTAATCAAGTAGGGGACCAAATGAATTGTAGTTTCTATCAACAAACCCATGATAACTTCTAGTTTTGTTGCTCACATAATCCTTCTTTGAGGTCATATAAGAACCTCTATTTATATCTCTCACATGATCACTTCTTTCATAAGCTCTAGAATCTAGTGTTTTATGACCAAAATTATTGCAAGAAAAACAATAGCCAAGAAAGATATTTTGGTACCAAGTTGTGAAAGGCCTTCTTAGTGAAATAGCTCTTCTAAATTCATTCTTGTTGTTCTTGTAAAATCCCTCCTAGTTAAGGACAACTACTCTGACAACAGGTGCAATTTTTTTTTTTTTGTTTTAACCGTGTGTGCGCACGTGCAGGAGGGGGAACAAACACATTGGACTCCACGTCGCCACTCGACAACCAACAAGACGCAACCACGATGTTCAACACAAAAAGACTGAAGGCTCACAAGGAGTAACTGCAACAAGATACGGCCATAGGCATGAGGCGCACAACACAAACATTAAGACATACTTGGGTTGCACAGTCAGAACACAGAGGGAAGAATCCATGGTGTTAGAGTTACCATTTCTGCACAGGAAAGAAGGGCGGTTAGTCTTATGTCTTCTCGAAAGAAGATTAGACAGGCTCCTGGCCGACTGCTCAGGCAGAAACTAGTAAGCCCCTCATGTGTGTCTCAAGAGTGGAAACCCTGCCTTTAAAGGGCCCAAGACTCTTGATACGGCACTGGATTCCTTACACAGAAAACACAACACACATACATCAATACTAAGCTACAAGGGGGTGTCTACCTTACGCCCGACACAAGCAGACCAAGCACAAGGAAGGTTTACCAACCCAGTACCACGTTAATTTTAAGAACCACACCCTTCCTTTACTAACTCAGAATAATTCTCTTGTGCTACATACAAGAAC
>SNQJ01S0005998.1:349125-365311 GCA_010110895.2 Picea sitchensis
AGATCCGTATGAAAGAGTCTGACATTCCTAAGATGGCCTTTCACACTCATGAGGGCCACTACGAGTTTTTGGTCATGCCCTTTGGGTTGTGTAACGCCCCCTCCACCTTTCAGAGCCTCATGAACCATGTCTTCCGCCCTTTTGTTCGTCATTTTGTCTTAGTTTTCTTTGATGATATCCTCATATATAGAAAGACATGGAAAGACAATCTGACTCATGTGGATCAAGTTCTCAGCCTACTCGCTCAGCACCAGCTTTTCCTGAAACAGTCCAAATGTGCTTTTGGTGCATCCGAAGTAGAATACTTGGGTCATCTCGTGGGCAAGGATGGCGTCAGGGTGGACCCAAAAAAGATTGAAGCTATGCAAGATTGGCCGCACCTTAAGACTCTCAAAATCTTGCGTGGATTTTTGGTGTATCTTGCATCGGGAGCCAAACCGAAGGTTGGAGGGAAGGTTATGGGTTGTATCCTTAACCTGGGAGAGTTTTTCACCAGGGCCAACCTGTACGTCACAATATTAGGATATTATGACATTGTGATCAATATGGACTGGTTGGAATCGCATGAGGCGATACTCAACTGTAATATGAAATGGTTGATCTTGTTCGATGATGAGGGACAGAGACACGTGATTGTAGGACGAAACCAGGGAGTTTCCATGAGGTTCATCTCTTCCTTACAGCTACGGAAGAGCATGCGCAAGGGATGTAAGCTTTATGCGATCCTTGCGTTAAATGAGAAGGGAGTAGAGGAAGGTCTATAAGACCTTCCTGTGGTGAGAGAGTTTACGGATATCTTCCTGAAGGATTTACCTCGGATGCCTCTAGAGAGGGAATTGGAATTTACCATAGACCTAAAACTGGGGATTGAACCAATAGAGAGAACACCTTATTGTATGTTAACCCCGTAGTTACAGGAGTTGAGAATGCAACTAAAGGAGTTGTTGGACCTGGGATTGATATGTCCTAATGTGTCACTGTGTGGTGCGACTGTTATTTTCATATGAAATAAGGATAGGTCATGGAGAATCTTCATTGACTACCATCAATTGAACAAGGCAACGATCAAGAATCACTAACCATTTCCAAAGATTGATGATCTATTTGATCAGATGAAGGGTGCAACTGTGTTTTCAAATATCGACTTGAGATCAGGGTATCACCAGCTATAGATCAAGGAGGATGACGTCCCTAAGACCTCCTTTAAGATGAGGTTCAGGTATTACGAGTTTACTTTTTTACCATTTGGACTGAAAAATGCCCCAGGGGTATTTATGAGTTTGATGAACGGGGTGTTCTGTGAGTACTTAGACAAGTTCATCCAAGTATTCATTGACGATATTTTGATTTACTCTCAGAGGATGGAGGAGCATAAAGAGCACTTGCGCTTGGTACTACAGTGTTTGTGAGAGAACAAATTGTATGAGAAATTGTCTAAATGATCATTTTATCAATCAAAGATTCAATACTTAGGGCATGTCATCTCCGATGAAGGTATCACCATGGATCCAAAAAAGGTCGATGATATTATGGAATGGCCTACACTGACAAATGTCCCAGAAGTGTGTAGCTTCATGGGTTTAGTAGGATAATATCGACGATTCGTCGAGGGATTTTCAAAGATAGCAAATCTGATCACAGAATTGTAGAAGAAGAACAAGAGGTTTGTTTGGATCGAGAAATGCGCGGATGAATTTTGGAGGCTCAAGGAGCTGTTGAAAATAACATCGATACTAAAGGTCCTTGACATGGACGTGAAATTTTTGGTATGCACTGACGTGTCCAAGGAAGGCTTAGGCAGAGTCTTGATGCAAGAATATCGAGTGATCGCTTACATCTCAAGGAAATTGAGAAGGCATGAGGAGAACTACATGATGCACGATTTTGAGTTGTTAGCCATTGTGTATGCCTTGAGAGTTTGGAGACACTACCTTATTGGATGAAATTTTGAATTAAAAATGGACCACAGTGGGCTACAACACATCTTTACACAAAGCGACCTGAATGCACGACAACGATGTTGGTTGGAATTGCTTAGCGAGTATGATTTTGAGATTAATTAAATAAAAGGAACAACGAATCGAGTGGCAGATGCATTGAGTCAGAGACCACACATATTTTCGATGTTACCTCTTCAGACAAATCTATGTGAAAATATTCTAACTTTACAGTGCGATGATGACTGGTACAAAGAGGTCAAGGATTTAATTAGACAAAACACAATGATGGTACCAAGATTTGAAGGATTTACGTTGGATGACAATGGACTATTGAGGTTTAAAAATCGAATTTACGTACCACCGAATGACGAGTTGAGGAGTTTGATCCTAAACGAGGCTCACATATCAGTGTACATGGATCAACCAGGGGTCACGAAGATGAGGGCGGACCTTAAACCCTTATTATTCTAGAAAGGAATGAAGGAAAACATAGTTAACTATGTGGCCAGATGTCTAGAATGTCAGCAGATGAAGGCTAAACATAGACATCCAGCAGGATTACTATGGCCTCATGCTATTCTGGAATCGAAATGAGAGGTCATTTCGATGGATTTCATTGTTGGATTGCCACTGACAACAATGAGACACGACTCGATTTTTGTGGTAGTCGACACTCTGACGAAAAGTGTTCATTTTATTCTTGTGCATACGATGTATCAGGCACCCGACATAGCTAGAGTTTTCATCAGTGATATTGTGAGGCTGCATGGTGTGCCTAAGAGGATTATATTTGATTGAGGATCGGTGTTTACTGGACAATTTTGGACTAGTTTCCAAGAGGCCTTGGGAACCCAACTTAACTTTAGTACTGTGTATCACCTTGAGACAAACAGGTAGACTGAACAAAAAAACCAAGTCTTTTAAGACATGTTGCACATGTACGTGATGGAACAACAAAAGCATTGGGAAGAATTATTGCCACTGGTAGAATTCGCTTATAACAACAGTTACCAAAGCACCATTAAGATGGCACCTTTTGAGTTTATTTATGGACGACCATGTCGGATTCCTTTGAGTTGGGATCGGCTTGAGGATAGGGTCATGATGGGTCCAGAAGTGATCCAAGAAATGGAAGATAAAATGAAAACAATAATACAAAGGATCAAAGAAGCGTAGGATCGCTAGAAGAGTTATGCCGATGCGCGCCATGTCGACCGTAGTTACGAAGTTGGCAATCGAGTCTTCTTGCGGGTAAAACCACATAAGATCTCGATCAAGTTTGGAAAGGGAGATAAACTCTCTCCTAGGTTTGTGGGACCTTTCGAGATTGTGGAGAGGAAGGGGCCAGTGGCCTATCGACTATCCTTGCCTGATTCTTTGAGGCATATGCACGATGTTTTTCACGTATATGTTTTGAGACATTATATTAGTGATCCTACACATGTTATTGACATGAGTTCATTGTAGGTATCGGACGAGGGGGAACTCATGGATGAGCCGATCCACATCCTAGATCATCACATTTGAAAGCTACGATGTTGAACAATAGATCATGTTAAGGTCCAGTGGGACAACTATAGCCCGCACTCGACGACCTGGGAGGACGCATATGATATGTGCCAACAGTTTCCATTTTTTTTTTTATAGATAGACTTATGATACTGTGATACACATTATTTTGGCACTTATATACTGTGAAACTTTGGGATGAAGTTTAGACCAAGACGGGGGTGTATGTAACATCTCGCTCTTGCGCGCACTGAGTGAACTTATTCTTTGACGACACTTGCTTGCAAGTGATCCGGATTATTGTACTATTGGTCATTTGATTATGATTATGAGGCATTATGAATGTGATTATATGTTATTTTGTGTATTTACATAGACAAGTGCTATTGACTGGGTTCTCCTGAGTGTGTAGGACTTTGGACCTCGAGGATGCAGAGGCATCGATGAAACCCCTTGGACTCCAGATTGAGTCAGGGAGTGGACTATTGGGGTTTGATTGTTGTTGATATGACATATGCACATCTTATTAGATGTTATGATGATTGATTTTCTTTCTGACATGACTCATTGATGATACAGGCTAACGATAGCTTGCCAACCAGACTCACATGTGGAGTAGAAGGGTCACTCATGACAAGCAGAGACATTGAGGAAGAGGTGTGGACAGCAACCCCACCACAACCTACTAGCACTCATGTTGTGGCTTGAACTATAGGTTAACGATTAGCTAGTTCAAGAATACCAACGATGCCATGAGGGAAGACTGCGACAGTCGCTCATGATGATTCTAAGGGGCACGCAATAAGGCAGGGGCCGTATTCCTTATAATCCCTTAGTCTCCCACAAGATCACCTGGCAGAGTATTGAATCCAGAGGTTTTTGATGTCTACCAAGTCAGACAAGAGGCAAGTGGCACCCTTGGAGCACGTAGTGCGTCCTGAAGGGTATGTCACAGAAGAAAAACAGAAAGAGGCGAGTGGCACCCTTGGAGCACATAGTGTGTCCTAAAGGGCATGTCGCGCAAGTAAAACAGAAAGAGGCGAGTGGCACCCTTGGAGCACGTAGTGCATCCTGAAGGGAATGTCATGCAAGGGAAATGAAATGAGGCGAGTGGCACTCTTGGAGAACCTAGTGCGTCTTGAAGGGCACGTCACGTTGTTTACTAATAAGTGAATAAACCTAGATGGCCTTAGAACGCATGATGTGATAAGAAAGATTTAAAAACAAATTCCCTAATAAGAATGTCGCCTAGCCTAGGAAATTAAAATCTAGGTCTAAGTGATGCTTGTGGTAAAAAATAATAATAATCATCATCATTAAACATGGGACGAGAAGGGGGTAAGAAATTCAGTTAATTTATTAAAATAAAATTACTTTGGGGGATTAAATTAAAAAAAAAGGGGAAATTATTGTTTTTTCTACGCTTGCTAAATTGAGTTTTAGTTAAGAAGGGAAAAGAGGGAAGCTTAAAAGAAATAGGAAACTAAGGGGAAAAGGGGAAACATAAATAAAAAGGGAAACACAAGGAAAAAGAAGAATGACTAACTTAGTAAGGAATCTTTCCTTTAAGAACTTTCTAAATTGAACTCAACTATGAATTTAGTAAGGGTGTGAGTCATTTAAAATGTAAGGGAATATGGGGACACCAAGGAGTAATTTTAGGAATGATTTTAGGTGGGTGATGGAAATAGGAGTAATTAAATAATTAATGAAATTAATTTTTGGTGCAACTAGGGGGATGGGTGACATGTGTACGGGGGAGGTTTTTTCTGAATTAAATTAATGAAAAATAAATTAAATGGGAATTTGGGAAAGAAATCACTTAGAACCTCTATAAAAAGGATGGAGGAGGAGTATGGATCTCTTCTTCATGCATAACATTACATTGCATAATTTTTGTCTTGACTGACTTATCTTGTGGGAGTTGGGATACCCAACTCAGGTAACGAGTGGTAACTCGACCTTGCGAGGCAAGCTAGGTGCTAGATGTTCCGTCATTTAGTGTGCATGGCCTGTTTGCAGCTCGGGGGGCTCAAGGGGAAGAAGAGTACCCCTAGTGTTGGTTGGGAGGTACCAGTGAAGTCACATCGGTCGGCAAGCGGGAGCTGGATGAAGCATGCACAAGACAACGAGTCAGAGAAGTCGCCTTGGGATACAATACACAAGTGTTATTTTGAATGGTTGATTAATTTTGTTCTTGTGTTTTCCTTACTATACTTCTATTGTGTAATGAAATGTGTTTTAGTCAGTGTTTTTAATCAAGAACTTAAGGTCATCATAGCTTTACGCTCGCTGCATTTGAATTGATTTCCTTGGCAACCCGATCCCTGATTGCTATGACTGTTTTGCTTTGTTTTATTGATTATTATGAAAGGATTGTGCTTTATCCTTCGTCCTCATCCCTAGATCATCAGTCCACATTTGAGCAGTTAGCCAAGAGACGAATCGACGATCGTCACTTTGGTGCATAGAGACCTATAGATTCTAATGCCTTGCTTTTCTGTGCATGGATGATGAGCGAAGGATGTTTTTTCCCAGCTATCTACCCCTATTGATTGTTCTTGGTTGATGGATTGTCTTGTGCCTTATTGCGATTGAATACCTCTGCGTATTTTTTATCTTTTCTCTCTGCATTTTCACCCACATTTACCTAGCATTCAAACCACTCTCCTTGACATCTTACACACAACGATTGAATTTTAAATTGCACCACAACTCCCTTTTTTACTCTGCAATCAGGATACGTAAACACTACGAATCCATGGCTCCTTGCAAGATTTCAACCACAAAATTATGCTCTATGATTGATTATTTGGATGGCGAATCTACCCCGCGAATTTACCTTTATTTATACATTTTATAACTCAAATTTACCCTTCATTGTGCAGAGATATTTATTTATTAATCAGCTATCGTTTATACATTTTAAACTTGGTAATGGACAACTTATTTTTCCTTGCATTATGACTGAGATTGAGTCTTCATGACATCATTTTTTTTCCTTTTATTGACTGCGATATCTTATAATAAAACTTAACATTTTTTTTTTCTTGAATGAAACCCATCGAGCTTGATGATAACACCTAGCTAGTTGTAAACAGTAAACGCCCTCTACACAGTTATCAATCCATGATTTTATTGCCACATTGCACAATTTCTGATCCACGGTTTTGGCATCATGCACGGTTTTTATATATCTGCATTTTTGTCACTACAAATTTGTATCACTGCGTTTTTATATCGCTACAATATTGACTTTATATATCAACATTTTATTCCACCATGAATTGTATATCACAATGAATTTGACAACGTGCCTTCCTCAGCTATGTTACACATTTATTTGACTGTGAATTTTCATTCATTGTGTGACTATGATTTCACCCCCTTTTTTTATCATGATTTTGTGTTAAACCCAACGCTTCAATGCTTGGGCATTTCGTGTGTTTTTTTTTTGGGGGGGCATTCTCCATGGTAAACCACATCGATTTCCTTTACTTGGAATGCTGCATTTTTTTCACCTGGTCAACAACAAATCCCCTTTTTTTTTTTACTTTATGCCTACGTGTTCACTGTGTGCTAGGCAACGATCCACCTTTCTTAGCCTTTAGCCACCCTGCAAATTCATTTCTACTGTGCCATCTTTACCATTATGCACTCTGCCTGTTACATATGCCCTGGACTGCATTTTATGACTTTGAAAGCATCTTAAAGCGGGTCAGTGATTTATATCTCCCCTGGTAATAAATTTATTATACTCAGAGATACTGTGAATTTAATATGTAAATCGGAAAGACATCGTGAATGGGCCAACACAATTATCAATACGATTTTTCTTATGCTTATAGATATATTAATGTTGATGTGATGAACAATGCCTATATATAACCGACAACAATTTTATTTAATAGACTGCACGTTTTTATAAATGTTCGACAACAATTTTATACTGGATAGACAACACTTCATTTGATGACACCGATTACCATATTGAAAAACAACATGCCTTATAATCTGGACAACATTAATCCTGCAGTTTTATTTACATAGAGATACCTCACAACATATTATTATGATGTCCATAATTTCCTCCTTCTGTTAATTAGAAAACTATATGCCTGACATCTAGTATTTTTATGGCATTGATTATATAGACATCCAATCGTATGCAGACATCAATTGATTGCAGACTGCAATTGACGTAGATAACACCTCCTTTTATAGAGCATATAGATGGTGATTTTATTTTATAGATTGTTAGATATCACATTTATTATATAGATCCTATCTGCGTCCATAGATAGTGATTTCATTATAATTATTCAATTTGAAAGGACATCAACTTATATTTAAATGAAAATGATTTATAATGTCAGTGATTCATGCATTGATTAGACAACAGTGGTGTTTTAGTGAACAGCGATTAATATATATTGTTGATATTGTTAATGACATGCCATCGATGAAATTTGGACTTGTCAATATTGTTAATCTTGTTGATATTGTCAATGTTATTATATATTGTTAATGTTGTTGATTTAGACCTGTTAAGATTGTTTAAGTGATTAATTTAGACTGGTCAACATGGGTAATTAGAATTGTGAATAGTGTTAATTGCATGCTAGCAATGCATTCAGACTAGCTCTGTTAGTGTGACATCGATTATATACAGTTTTAATTTTGATTAATTTAGACTTGTTAATTTAGACCGCGAAGTCGATTATTTTATAAGCAATAGAGATCAATAGTCCACTTATTAATGGTAAGTAGGTAATTGTTAGTTAGCTTATTGATTTTGTTAAGCGCTTGTTTTAATTTACCTTATGATAACATTTATGAACCAAGTAACTTGATAATAATTCACTCCTTCGCACTTAGGCATCTGGCTTAATAGATAATGGTTTTGTTTGTTGACGAAGTTGTGTAATAGTTTGCACAATTTTTATTTGAATAACATCATCTCATGTCTTGTCGACCTATTGCTTGAGGGCATAGACGTAGTCTTCTTGTCAGTTATTTTGGCTCTTGGATCATTGGATTTATCTTGAGTCCTTGGTCCAGATAGGTTATGTTGCGCCAGGGTTATCATCACACCTATCACCTGGGGACGACATGATTCTTGATGAGGGGATCATGACGCACCCTATTGGATAGAGGCAAATGATAACTTGGCCGGAGTCTGTGCTTTCTGTTGTGGGTGTTGTTGATCATTGTAAGTTTGTTGTTGGTTCTTGGGTTGTAACACTTTCTTGTGTTTGGTTTTGCGTGCCATAGAGGTTTTAGTTACTAGTCATCGAGGCCGTTGTGTCAGGATTGTGGATTTTGTCCTTTAGGTTGTAGGCATTGTCATGTTTTTGTCGGTCGGGTAGTAGTTTCTATATATTGATTTACACATGTTTCACCCAATTTCTCATTGTGCTAGTGCGTGGAGTCATAGTTGTTTGTTTCTTGATCTACGTGTGTGGAGTTAGTTGTTAGGTTGTGTGGTTTAACTGTTGTCGTCATTGCCTTCCTGCTCTAAAAAGAAAAGAAAAAAATTTCAGTTTCTTCTTCACTTGTAGTCATACGATTGGGGTCTTTACACCCAAAGATAATAGGTTGGTGGAATAGATTCAAACCCGCCAACAACAGGTTTGTGACATCCTTCCACAAACCAAGCAACACAAAATCTCCAGTAAGGCACACAATGCACCAAGATTTAGATTCAACAAATTATTTCCCCTCTTCCTCGAGAAATAAACACAATGGATACCATTGCTTCCTAATGGGGGAGGAATGATATAGGTGGATATTGGTGGCCACCCACCTGTTGCAAATTCCAATTGGCTCATCTTGACAGTTTTCAGTTCAACACGTTTCTCTATAATGGGGACATTTCCTTGTAATTGTGGGTTTTGTGCTTCTGGGGCTGTCTTGAAGCCCTACACAACATCCATGTGGATAATGGTGGCTTCCCACCTACTCCAACTGACTTATTTTGGAATTTTTCATGTCAGTACATCTTTATGTACTTCCAGGGCCGTTTTGGGGCCCTAAACAATGTTTTCTTGGATTACTATAGTCAAAATGTAGATGGAGTCAGATTTTGATGGAATAATGTGTAATAGTCAAAAATTCATTTTCAATGGGCTATCACACACCTAAAATGGAGATTGTATGCAAAATTTACGACCCCAGGAAGTTGATGTACTAACTTACCCCAACGGAGCCCACATGACTTTTGGTGCTTCATCTCCTAGGGTTAGGTTTTTCGATGTGTATGGTTTTGGAATTCATGTTTATTATAAAAATACCTTCAGAGCCTCGATGCACTCGTATTATTTTGAATGAGTGTAGCTGTCACATCTCTTCTCAGAGATAAGCCGCCACCATTCTAGTGAGTCTTTCACTATATATTTTTATAGTCTTTGTACATTTATTTCATTAATAGAAATCATGTATTATTGTATTTCTCTGTTTCTGGTAATATTTATGTGCACTTCTTTGTAATATCTCTTCTTTTATTTCGTTCCAAAAATAATCTGCATCAAGCATGACCTTTGTAAGATTGGGTTGAAAGGACAACTTCCAGGCAAAGCAAAATGGTACTCCAGGGAGAAGGTAGAGGAAAAATTTCCTCACCTCATTCAGTAAATATTTTGGGGACCAAAATTCTCCCTAAATGGGGAAGTATGATTCATATTGGATGATTATATTATTTTTCATCTATCTCACTACTTTTTGGGTGGAAAAATTGGAGGAATCAACTTGTAGGGCCATTTCGACGACTGGCCCAAATTTTGAAATTTGGGTCCAAAAAATAGTCAGAAATATTCCAGATCCATTTTGAGGCATCAAATGACCTTTTTTTGGGTCCAAACCTTACTATGCAGAAATATTCTAAATTATACACGTCGATACCTATCCAACGACGTCGATCATTCGTCAATTGAAGTTCGTATGAGAAAGTTATGCCTCCCGCAAGTTGACCTACCATATTGATCACCATGGTGCGAGTGGATGCCACACCAACCTCCATTACGTAGACATGTGGGGCTAGCCACGTAGTGGATTTTCTAAGAAAATTCTAGAAGGTCCAAAAAATTATCACAATTGAAGGTTGAGGAACTCAAAAAACTATCCCTAGATGGGTATTGGGCTATGTTAAATACCGAGTCACTAAGAGGAGAAGGGATTCCAATCTTTTGCATTGTATCTTGTTCCATAACTGAGAAAAACATATGGGAGTGGTATTTTGTGGGCTTAACAGAGGAGAAAGGATTCTATAGTAGCCATACAGGCCACATGGAAAAGTAAACTCCAGAGAGAGTGCCTCTTTATTTGTACTAGCATCATTTCTTTACCAGAGAAAAGAGAGCATAGAAACTTCACCTTCTAGCTAGGTTTTCTCCCGTATTGGGTTTCCAGGGTCATATCTTGTATTTATTTGTGGATGGTGTGAATGTGTTTTTCTGTTCTCTATTTTTTTTCATTTTATCTATTTTATTAGTAACTAAATATTCTGAAGATCGAAAGGAAATTAACCTTAACAGTAAAGATTTCAGTGTTTTATTAAATCTATTATGAAAAACTATTCTAGTGGAATATTCACGATAGTTTACAGATCATATATTGATGATTGACTACAATAGAGATAGATACCTACATGGTTGCTTGGATTGTAATGATCAATAATATTCATTATTTATGATCTACTTAACTCTATTAATGTTAACAATGATATTATTCATAATGGTTATGTAGCATTGATGTTCTTTGATGATGATTTAACATGATTATTCCTTGATGATAAAACCCTCTCAATGATGATATGGTTGGATTGGATCTGAGATTCTAGACTACTTAGTTGTGTCTTACATTTAAAGGGAAAACAGACACACACACACACACACACACACATACATATGTTGGAAATATTGTTGTCATTGATGTTAAAGATAGGGGGAGACTACAAATGTCCAAGATAAAGATTGCAAGATGGAGATTGTTGGAAATATTGTTTTTGGATTTTTGATGTTGAGTTTGGATACCCTATATTTGAAGGCCTTTTTAATTTGAATACCTAGATCAAATGGGAGCATAGGATATATGCCAGTTGAAAATTTTATTTCGAGACCTTTCCAGTGGTATAGGACACCCCCTCTAACTCCATTGGAATGAGGAGATACGAAATATTTTGTCCGGTCGGCCCAACCAGAAAGTACAGGTCGACCTAGCCAGTTTTACAAGTCCACCCCATAAGTGAACGTAGAAACACTATACATACAAGATATATGTGCACATTTGAAGACCATCCAAGAAAAAAGAGCAAGTAAAAGTGCACAAAAGATATATTAGGTGTGCAAGAGGAGATGTTGAATATTATTGGGACCTAAAGGCACAAAATAGAAGTTTTCTTGGAGTTTTGAGGGTGCACTATGAAGAACTAAGGTATACAGTGATGCAAAGTGCACTGTTTTGAGGTTGTGATGATGCAATATGAAATTATATTCTGGGAATGATGCTATGAGGTTCTCCAGGGAATGATGACTAAATATGACTAGGTTTTGAAGCTATGTCTGGGGTATGAAGCAAGGAGAGGCATTGGAGCATGAAAGTTAAGGGTATGATGATGTTGTGAACTGCTTGAGGTATGAAGCATGCAAGTGAATTCAAAAGTACTCTGTGTATGAATATCTTAGATTGGTACCTATACATGTCTTATTGAGTTGGTGCTCACCTGAGGATATTGGTGTATCGAGTAGGTTGGTTCCTACAAACATTTATAAAGATGAAGATTTTGTGGTTTTCTCCCACAAGGGTTTTGTTGGGACTCAAAAATGTCGTATTTACATCCACCTTTCCCTTCATCATTCTTCACATTTCATTGCCCCATTAACCTTTCATGATACCATTTTCATAATTAAATATGGGTTAAACCTTATTATTTTCCAAATCATTTATTTTAGTATTAAAAGAGAATTTGTGATTAAATATTAGAAAATTGGCATGTTTTCATATATATCTGAAAAATGTGTGAGCTTTATCATGTGTAGGAATATGTGAAGGATTAATTTAAAAGAATTCTCGAATACTTCCTCCACCATTTCAAGATGTGAGGAGATAATTCAATCCTAATCCATGTAGAATATCATGGAGATTTGGTTGTCATATCTTATCCAAGATATGAGAGATATGTGTGAGGATCTGAAGGGATTATATTTTGTAATAATGGGAAATGGGTTGAGAGAAAAGTGGATCTGTAATTATGAGATGTTTATCTCCTTTTCAAAGATATCATGTATAAAAGAGAGTGCCCTCTCTTCATGAGAGGAGGAGAATCATTATTATGTAGATTGAAAAGAGAATTCACTATTATGTAGATTAAGGGAATTGTTATGAGATAGGTTCTTGAGGAGAATTGTTATGATGTAGATTGGATTCATGAAGAGACTCATTTTGTAAACCTACCTGTTGAAGATTAATGCAAGTTTGGATTTAGTGATTTTGTCTCTCTTAGAAGTTAACATCTGTTGATCTAAGAGCTTCCATGTTGGCATCGACAAGGGCCACCGATCCAACCTGGTAAGCTTATTGTAAATTGATAGTGTATATTTTCATTTCATGTATTTGTTATTTTGATTTCATGTTATTTTGTTTGATTTCACTATTCAAATTTGTTGCAAAGTGTGGTAATGCAGGAACAGTTGGATCTCCATATTTCACCATACATGAGATTTAATTGGGCATCCCACTTGTTAGTTTAGTTGTTTCAGGGGATAGAATCAAATTTCATATTTTCCTTTCATGAGCCATCAATGGACATGTCCATCACCTGAGCAAGATCTTTTGCTTGTTTATGAGTTTTGCTTTCAATCTTTCGATTTGTGTGAAGATTGTTATTTTAAAGAGTGTGTTGGTTTCTAAATGGTTTTCTAATCTAGCTATACTAAACAGACATAGGAACCTATCTATTATCGACACATATAGTGCATCAACTCTATTGATTACGAATCCTGGTTGATAATTTAAGTTTGGTAATATATTATGCAAATAGTTGCACCAACATTTTGGCATCGTTGCCAGGGACATATTTGGACAACATTTCTTGAAAATGCAATAATGACGTTGGCCAGGGAATGCAAGGTATGTTTGAAGAGATCTGATGATGAATTGTTCGATTTCAACGAGGTTGTGGCCTTCGAATCTCAGACCATCAAGAACATGATCGAGGATACGGGCATCACTAGTGCCATTCCTCTCCCTAACGTCTCCAACAAGATACTCTCAAAGGTCATTGAGTACTAGAAGTACCATGTTGAGGCGCAGAAGCCTGCAGACGAGAAGTCAGCCATTTCTAAGGATGAAATCAAGACCTGGGATCGAGAATTCGTTAAAGTTTATCAAGCCACTCTGTTCGACCTAATCATGGCTCCCAACTATCTCAACATCAAAAATATTTTGGATCTGACATACCAGATTGTGGCTCACATGATCAAGGGGAAGACCCCCGATGAAATACGAAAAAACCTTCAATATAAAGAATAATTTTACTCCTGAAGAGGAGGAGGAGGTCAGGCGTGAAAATCAGTGGGTGTTTGAATGATGCTAGGGAAGTGTGTTGCAAAAACAATATATATATATATTTTTGTTCCATGGTGTTTTTCTTTGTTTTAGTAGCCCATAATTTGTTTAGAAACCAGTAGCCCCAGAATTTCTTTGTTTGGATTCATTAACTTCTTCTAACACTATGTTCGACTGACTTTAAACATTAAGACCTATGGTTTGTTGTAGTTGAATCATTTTCTGCAATGGTATTGGGATTTTTGAAGTTCTGATAAATATTGCAACTACTTTACTGTCAACTCTGTTGTGTGTTTATTTCAGTTGTTGGGTGATCATTGTCAAGAAGGAGAAAATGGTAGGTTTCTCATGCTAGCATATGTTTTTTTTCCCCCCCTACCCTCTCAACGTGCAGAAAATGACTTTCAATTTGTAGAACATGATTCATTTTCTCATTGGAAACTATTTCTGAACCCTACTTTTCTCATTTACTTTCTCGCACATAGATTGAAAATTGTTTGCATATGGAGAAAATGGAGGCTTATATATGGTGATTGAAACTTTTAACTTCGGATTTGAATTCTTTAGTGATTTGCCCATTGCCATTTGAAAACAAATAAAGAAATGCAGAAATTTACTTGCTTGATTTTATTTTGCATACTGCTGCCACTATAAGCATTGGCACCATACCCAGTGCTTGAATAAAAATTATCTAGGGGTTTTCCATGCTATGCTAAAAATTCATCCAGACTAATGATTTGCATTTATAGTTAATAAAAAGAAAAAAAAAATATAAAACAACAAAGAAAAACAAAAATCTTCTAGTTTATTTTTGTAGGAATAAATACACTTACGAAACCTCAAAAACTATAAAAATTATAAAACGACGAAAAGAAAGAAAACCATTATAAAAATCAAAATTAGAAAAATCAAAACATCACAAAATATATAAAAATTATAAAACTGCCAAATCGCAAATAGACTTTTCAACAAATTCTTGAAAACAATGCCAACACATGCTTCTACGCTTAAACACTAATTGTTTTCCTAAAGTCACTTCAAGCAACAATCAATGATGGAATAAGTGCGCAACGACAACAGGTATAAATGCATATTACTTCTTTAATTTGCTGCATTCATACTTCCTTCTCCATGATTCTGTTTTCAAACTTCTTACAAGTTTTCGTGCAGGAATTGGTACTAAGCTTTTTCAGGTTCACAGCTGGTCGCATCTCATGACGACGTGATTTTCAAGAATTGCAAAAATTTTTCGAAAAAACATGCTTTCGTGACTGCTTGAAGGAGCCGAGTCTTAACGCACATATCATTATGTTTGTTGTTACACAATGACCATTCATACAACCATTCTGTGTCATGAATTATTTCCCTGCATTTCTCCTTCCAAGCTTATTCGTCATCCATGTTGGAGTCCACTATTTCATTTCCTTATCCTTCATGACTTCGCACGTGCCTATCTTTCTGAGTCGCATACGTCTATTTTTCTTTTCCCTCTCTTTTTTCCTTATGAATAAAACCATCCAGCTCCCTTTTCCATGACTACATTGCCTTGCTATGAACACTATTGCTACTGAGATCTTTCCTATAGTCCTACCAATCTTCTTATCAGAACTTGCGTTGACTGATGTGGGATTGCTTAAGGCCCAACTTTCAACAAGTCTTACCTCATCGACCTCAACATCTTATCTGGGATGTATACTAGAGTTCCTTTGGAGTACCTGGAGGCTTGCATGCCTTAATGGCAAGTTCTCTCGCTGACAATCATGGGAATACATCAATGTCCCTTGATCGTCAAATCTAGCAAGTGGCTCGACATCAGCTCATTCATTCGTACTTCTCAAGATGTACTCGGGTACCTTGGCACTCATTGAAATAAATGGTGAGTTTGCCTCACATTGGTTAACGACATTCATGAATGGCCAGTAATCTAATGACTTCTCTTCATGCTCGACATCGATACATTCATTCGCATGACTAGAATTGTACCATCGGGTTTAGCAACAGGTGAAAACTATACACTTTTCCATGACTTCTCAGCAGTTACAGTAGCATGACTTCAGCTATATGAGAGTACTACAGTTCCACTTTCATACTTCCTCTTTTCCATGATTCAGCAACAGTTCAGATTCCTCCACTTCACATTCTCTGATCCAATAGTGACAGTAGTCGTAGCTACA
>SNQJ01S0005998.1:365361-375550 GCA_010110895.2 Picea sitchensis
TGTAAACCTACCTGTTGAAGATTAATGCAAGTTTGGATTTAGTGATTTTGTCTCTCTTAGAAGTTATCATCTGTTTATCTAAAAGCTTCCATGTTGGCATCAACAAGAGGCACCGATCCATCTTGGTAAGCTTATTGTAAATTGATAGTGTAGATTTTCATTTCATGTATTTGTTATTTTGATTTCATGTTATTTTGTTTGATTTCACTCTTCGAATTGGTTGCAAAGTGTGGTAATGCAGGAACATTTGGATCTCCATATTTCACCATACATGAGCTTTAATGGGGTGTCCCACTTGTTAGTTTAGTTGTTTCAAGGGATAGAATCAGAGTTCATATTTTCCTTTCATAAGCCATCAATGAACAGGTCCATCACCTAGGCAAGATCTTTTTCTTGTTTATGAATTTTTTTTTCCAGCTTTCGAGTCATGTGAAGATTGTTATTTTTAAGAGTGTGTTGGTTTCTAAATGGTTTTCTTATCTAATATATACTGAACAGACATATGAACCTATCTGTTATTGCCACATATAGTGCATCAACTCTACTGATTACGAATCTTGGTTGATAATTTATGTTTGGTAATATATTATGCAAATAGTTGCACCAACAAGGCCTCTATATGTTCTTCAACGGTCACATCACCTTCACCTGTGAATTTGGGCATATACTTTTAATAGTCTCCTATAGGCATGGCTGATACTGGATTTGGAAATATTAATGGTGCATACCTAGCAGCTGGGATTTGTTGCATCTTGGTCAAAAGAGGAGGTGCAGCCATGATGATTATTGGTGAGAGAGGTGATAGACTTTTCTCTGATTCCTCGGCACTAGGGGGATTTAATTTAAGAGGGAGAGAACTCTCTGATGGGAAATAAGTTTTGTATGAGGCTATATAGAATTTTTTAAGTTGTTCAGCCAAGTTTTCCTCACCTTTAGCAAACAGTTCTTGAAGAATATGCTCTACAACAAGGAGGCTAGTGTGAATATTTATATGGTCTTCTTCCTGCTGTGAGTGAAAAGACTCAAGGGATGATGAGATGTGATTTCTTTTTAAAGTTTTAGATGATTCTTCATCCAAATTTGAGCCTATCACTTCTTCTGTAATGACATTTTCCTCTTGACAAGAAATAAATGATTCTTCTGCAGTTGTTACAGACGCTTTTTCACTGATAATCTTAAAGGAAGAAGATCCAGTGTTTTCTGCTATGGATTTCTTAGAATGAGAAAGAGGATTACTTTGGGTACCTGATTTTGATGTCTGACCTTGAAATTATCTTCCTCTTTTGAGAATTAGTTATGGGTTGGGCATTGGTGTGATAGGTGATTCTTGTGGATTCACCCTGGTACTGATCTTCTTTGAAGCCAGGATGAACTTGTGGAGTCGTTAGATAGATGATTATAGCCAAAGTAATGTCTAATCTTTGTCTATCATCAAAGATCATCTCTGTGTCGTCTCCCAGGAAAGTTGAGCTACAGCCTCCTTTCCCCAGCAATGACGCCAATTTATTATCACTCCAAGAAACTCTTTGAGGTTGTGGGTGAAAGATGCTTGGTAACTTAAGGTAAACTTGTTTTTGTATTTTGTATGTGTGGATCAATGGGATAACTCAATTACAATATGGCATTCAGACAGTCAAAATGAGAATCAAATGAACTAGTGCTCTCAAGGATCAATATTCAGATGATAGCTTTTAAGTGGGTGAGAAAACAATGCTTATAAACCAAATACAAATGTAGGGTTTAATAAACAATGATAAGAAACTATTAATCAAGTTATGAGCTAACCAATGAGATGACATTCATTCTGTAGCTAAAACAACTTGAATAAGAGTACAGAAGGAAAGATGAGAATCTGACATCAATAGAGAGAGAAATCTATGATTAGTATTATCATATGGAAAAGTCCATTTACAATATAGTATCTTCTGTATCCAAAATCAAACCCTGGAATCTGAAAAAGATAGGCATTTATAGCCTTTACAACAAGTCTTAGATACTGGAAAACTAGATCTGGATTTCTAAATATAGAAAACAGAAAACAAAACTAAATACGATAGGATAACTAAGAACTAGTTCCTATGAATCGAACTGTCTTCAAAGTTTGTCTTTGACATCTAGTCTTCATCATTGCTCTGTCTCTGATGTGTCATGGAGGAAATGACACATGTCTTCAGTGGTTGGAAAACTTTCACAGCTGTAAGTAAGGTGATGGCTGATCATATGAGTATTCACCTCATATATCTCCACGAATCTTTGAAACTGAGTATTTCATGATTTGGTGATTAATCTTTTTGATGCCCTCTTATCTTTTAAATCACCCAAAAATCTCTCTGTTCGAGCTCAAAATATTCAAAATTCTTTCTCTGCGGTTTCACTAGCTATTTCGCCTTAGAAATTGCTAAGTAGTCGATGAAAGCTATGCTTTTCAACAACTAATTGGTTATAAATGCACTTCTTGTGCTGGTGAAAGTTTTGTTTTAATCAAAAGGAAAACCTTTCTTTCTTAAAATCAAAAATCATTTTTTGTATTAGTCTTGATTAATCTCCTTGCAAATTTACAACAACCTGTGCCAACACCTGTAAATCTGGATGTGTGGTAATTCTTGCTTTCAACTTTTTGATTTTCCTCTTCAGATGCTTAGCTAACCACCATAAGATGTTATAATCCTTTGTGATATTTTTCTTCTTCTTCTTATCCTTAATTATTTCAAGTGCCAGCTTCTCAAAAGATGCATTGGTATTTGCAAAATTCTCTGATAAAGTTTTATATCTTGCTTTTGTCACCCTTTCTAGAATCTCTTGCTGTGTTATTATCTCTTTCAACTCCTTAATCTTCTGTGATTTCTTTGATTTCTTATTTCTTGAGGTTTCACCTTCATCTTTGGAAGTAAAAGCTTCAAAATCCTATGTAGGTTCCATGGAGTGCTCTGGACTTTTGATGGCTGGAGTTTCATCATCTTTTTCTGGTTCTGTGTCTAAATTTTTGTATGGAAAATTTAGAACATTTACCTTGTTTACTGTGGATTGCTCTGAGTTTGTTTCAAAATTTAGTTTCTTTTTAGCTTTTTTGGGCTTTACGCTGGATTTTTTCTCTTCTGGTGACTTTGGGAGAGCTCTCCTTCTCTTCGAGCTACTTTGAGGAGTTGGCTGCTTCTTACCTGCTTTCTTCTTTTCATTCATAGGTTGAGTTTGGGTCTCAAAACCTTCCTAGAAGAGAAAGTGATGCCAAGTTCTTTTTCTCTGTCTCAATTCTTCCAAGATGATCATTTTAATCAGGCCATAATGACAAAGGGCATTTTTGATGCTGAATGGTTCGGCTCTAATCCTATTACACACCTTTGTTAGGATTTTATGAATAAATAAAGACAAATTTAGAAGGACCTTCCTTGTGAAGTGATCTAGGAGTCTAAAGTGATATAACATCAACTTGTCATACCTACCCTCTAAGGTTATATATAGCTGAATGCCCTTGAACAGAACTTGCCATTCCTCTTCAAGGTAAGAAACAATGATACCTTTCTTCCAGGTTATACTTAGGAATTCTGTCTTGAGGTATGATCTAAAATGCAAATTCTTGGTCACTGTTGTTTTAAACCAACTTTGTCCTGTTCTGGGTAAGCCAGTTGCTGAAGCGATGGCAGCTTGATAAACTATCTGTTACAAAGAACCTACTGTAGCCTTCTTCCATCGTATAACTTTGCAAAAGTCTCTACTATGTCCTGGTGATAGCCCTCCTACAAATTTTCCACATATATCATACAACTTGCGTCTGAGAAACGCTTCTGCACCTCTAGATGAGACTGCAAAAAAGATAAATTGTCTAATTCTTTCCTCAGAAGTGGTCCTCCTCTCTTCCTTGCCATCTGCAACTTAATCACCAATTAATATTTACACAGTTGACACAGTAATTGTTCTACATAAGGAAAGGGTTGGCGCTGGTGAAAATGACCCTGTGTTATCAATTGACATATGAAACCCCATAATACAATTTTTGAACACCGTGAGTTTAAAATAATAAATTATGATTTGATTTTATGTCATCAGATATCTGGTACTTTATCCTCTGGTTGTAATGATGAATAAGAGTCTATCACCTCTTCAAACCCTTCTCTGCTTGCTGCACAAAATACGTGATCACAAACTATCATGATATCCTGCTAGAATGTGATGAAAAGGTGTCACCACTCATTTTCTTCCATTAAATCGCCATGATGATCATATGCCATATGTCCAGTGTACCCTTTTTGGGTTTCTAAATCTGTTGGAGAAAAACTCGTGTTAAGACTTTCACCACCTCGCTTGCTACTGGGAGTACCCTTTAGTCGTTGAAACCTGAGGTTTTCACTGGCTAACTTCAACTTCAAAACATATGTTAGCTGTTGAAAAGATTTTTCTTGATTTTTTGAAAAGACCTTTTGAGGATCGATTTATTTCTAGAATAACACCTTAAATCCTATGTTTTGACACTTCAAAATTCTAAAAATTTATATAGAACCCTAATTTATGACCATGCTATCACCTAAAAAATGGAACAAATTGATTGATTCATTTTGGGAGATAACAGAGAGGATAATGTCCACATGTTGTAACATGGTCAACCATGGATTGAGGAGAGATCTAACTAATTCATTATTATAATATTTATTTGACTTGTCATGGAGTTAGTTAGAAAATAATAATATTTTATTGTATAAGAGAAGAGACTCACTCTATAAATAAGAGTTCTCTCTCCCCATTGTAAAGGGTGGCTAATTTGGGTATTTAGGAGCTCTCCTCTTGGGCTACATTGTGGAGCATTTTGGAAAGCTTAATGGAGAATTTGAGGTAAATTTTCATTTGATGTGAGGCTTTATTATGCACTCATATTTTATGTGTTGGTTTTGTATTAAGAAACCCTTGTAACATGTTCTGATTGCCATTATAATGAACCGTGATTCATTTTGGATAGAGTAATGTAAGGTTTCAACTCTCTTATTTCTAATGTGATCATGTTATCCTACATGATTGTTATTATTGGTTTATTGAGTCTTAAATGTAATACAACCACCCCCCTAAGTACCCCTTTAAGGGATTGGGTATTAAATTTTCTCTTTTCTTGATCCTCTTCGAATCCCTTTAAGAAGGATATCATTGTATTCTTCTCACCAAGATCTTTCCAAGGAATGTAAGTTTTCCCAAAACATATCTCTCGTTAAAAAGTTATGGCCTTTTGAAGTTTTTGGACCTTTAATGGTCACTTGCCTCTATACTACCACCTGGCATCCATGTGGCTCCATGTCATCATACCCATACAACATGGCACTGACATGTACTATATTTTCCTCCATGCAGAATGTTGTTGGCATGGCATTGGCATGGCACCAACCACCTGGCCACTGGACCCTTGGCACTTCGGGCCCCGACCTTCCTTACGCATAGTAGTATGCTTCACATTCTCTTGAGGTCCACTCTCACCAAACAATGACACATGTCCCTGGCTTGTTGGGACCGTAGGACCTAGGCCCTTTTACAAATTAGTATAGCCCAAAAGGCTCGATCCAAAATGCGTTGGTACCTATGTATACATGGCACTACCACAAATTTCCATGTGGCATAACATGTGGCTTAGACACACTTGTAACCTAGTGTCGCATAAAACCACCATCTGTCACCTAGAATTACATGTGGCACAACCTATATAGGACTCATGGACTTGCCACTGTCTACCACCTAACATGACATGTGGCACTCGTACCACTCGACATGTGGCATCCATTTTCCCTATTAATCTCTGAGCAATTATTCCAAATCGAGGTGACACATGACACCATCAATGGGTAACATGTGGTGCTCCAACATTATGACACATGGGTCATCCATAGTGTGACACATCACCCCTAGACATCTGACGTTGTGCCTTTCCCATCATAGTATAAACCTTAAAAATGCTCGATGTCAGAGATTACAAGATGGTTAAATAAGATAAACCTCACAATTATGAGGGGATTGGATAGATTAAGATCAGTATTATGAATCCACAAGATCTATGGATGTAATCTCATGCAGATAGATCCGTCGACTACCATAGTTTCATTCACAGTCCCAGCGTAGTACTGCCTTTAAAGGATGGACAATGAAGATTAGCTCGTCGATCAATAGATAGATGATCCTCATCTCGACATATCGTAGACCTCAACAAGTTCTTGTATTTTGGGAATTATAATAGTTCCCAAGTTTTCGATGCTGAGATACGTCATGCTGACTTAAGGGTCCTCTCACAAGTCGACACATGGAGAATAAGGTTCCAACACATTCTGATTTTTGTGGTGGTCCACAACGAAATTTGGGATTAGTTAAAGGGAAATAAATAATCCATATTTAACATGTGATCAAGATCAATGGTGGGATATTTCCATCATGTAGGATTTAAAGAGGACATGTGTCTCCACCAAGTAACTGTGGGAATCATATCACTTCTCTTTACTGATCTCCTTCCCAATAAAACTCTCTGCGGTTCATTGTTCGAGGATTATGAGGTGATTAAGTACTATTAATAATGAGGTAACGACCCTATTATTTATACAACTAAGATATATTGACCAATAGATATAACTACTAGCATTCTAAGACCCCAATTCTAGGCCTTCGTGTCCACTTGGACCCACATTTGACATGTCGACTCCCACATGGACTGACGGGGTCTATATGTCGTCACCAAGAGTTAGGTTCATCCATCTAAGTGTAGACACTTTTCCTATTGACACTGTTTGGGTGACATCATCTCGGGATCTTAACCACCAAAACATCATACCATTAGGAATTTCCCAACACCTCATACATTGAACATTCCGCGATGTCTGAGATCCGAGATTTCTTACCGGGAAGGATTAATGGAGAGGATCTTATTACCCTCATATCTGATGGTTTGAGATTTAACACGCCCATTCTAGGGAATGAGCTTGATGAGGGTCCCATACTTAAATCATCAGAAAACCAGGAGCTGAAAAGTGTCACCCCAGTGACACCTTGGCTGCCATGTAGGCATAACACATTCTAAATATATCACTCTCTCTCTCCTTGTTCTTGTGTAACGAGTCATGGAACTAGTGGTTGGAACCCTGGTCCCCATATAATGGTGTATCGAAAATTCCAAAGAGTTCATACTTAGAATTCTTCAGCGGTCTGATTCTCTCGTACCCCAGGATGTTGAAATTCCTCATGAGCTTACGTATCGGATCAACGGATGGAATTCAACCATTCTATGATCCAACAAAAAACCCTTTTGTGTCGATCTACAGAGGAATATGATGGGTAAGCATCCCATATTTGGATGGATGATATGGGTTCTCAGCTTATGAACCAGACAATTGTTGAGTCTCATCACTGCAACTAGGCATTAAGAGTATTATAGTTCCTTCTTTAGACTACAAAAACTACCATCTTTCCCCATGTCTTCTATAGGGATATTATTTCTATTCCATAGAACATTGAACTGTCTTTCGACAAGTAATAATTTGTTACATAGGCACCCCATTGAGGGTTCATTTCCCCTACAACCCTTTCATGTTAAGGGAAGGGAGAAGATTAAGGTTTTTCCATTAATTCCTTATCTCAAGTTTATCACATGTCTCTTACTTATAGATCCGGTTCCCTTTCACAAGATACCCATTGTAATGAATATATATATTACATAGAATGAAAACATGACTTATACTTACACATATATCTTACTCTTTTTGATACAATTCAATTGAGTGTTGATGCATGTCAATGGGACAAGTATCAATTTCATTAACCAGGCACACAATCCTAGTATGAGTATAGTAACTTGTTGTTTATTTTCAATTCAATTGCACATAGTAAAATGATACTTATCTTTTTACAAGATTGTATCCATCCACTGACTGTGGGTGTTTTCATTTCCACCCAACCATAGGATTTTATTTCTCAGTAACTTCGAAAGAAGGCTACCCCCATTCCAACAATGATACCAAGAAGGATATCTCACTCAAGTTATTATAAAATTGTGAAGGACACTCTCCTTCACTCCACTCTTATAGATATTTTATCATACCCGCCTAGCTCAATACCTAAACAAGGTTTATCATATGCTTTCCCAACATCAAGTTTGTAGCCTTCATAGCTCATGTCAAATTTATAAGCTCCCTGAACCAAGATTCATAGCTCTTATGCTCTCTTCCCTCTCTTGGCCCAATCACCCACCTCCAGATCTCTAACCTATAGATATTTCTGTCTACTCTCATGTTCTTCTTTTGCACGCCTCCACATAGGAATTTTTTGGACCCATCTTCGTCCTTATTTTAGAAGGAACCAATGTGGTTAATCTTTGCTGCAGACAATGGTACCCTATTGTACCTATGGATGACAGTTTCCGTTGTACTAGCCAGATTTCCCATACCTATATTCATGGAGGGTGGTTGGTTTCTCAACCACAAACCCTTCCTCATTAATTGATTTTCCTTGAAATCAAAGTTAAAGGGAATATCTAAATGTTCCCAAAATCAAATATTATTAGCAAGGAGGCTCGGGTCATCCTTAGCATGATGAACACCTCTCTAGGTTTTCTTCACTCTTTACCCTAGTGGTACCATGGCGAGTACTTCAAGGATTCACCCCACAACCAATTTTTTTGGCATTTTCAATTAAACAATATTTACAATAATTACATTCCATTCCATGCCAATCACCAATCATGATTAATTACATATACTTAGGGTTTAGAGAGGGGGTGTTACATTAACTAGGATGGATCTTCAATTTTTGTAAAATGTAGGTAATGAGAACCATTAATTGGATATTGATTTAGCACTTAGAAATATTTTCCACCATAACATATTCGTTAATGTGTAACATTCATACACATAAAATTCATACATTCATCAAAATAAAATGCACAAACAATGAGATTCATAAAATAATGTGCCATGAAATGTGTGTGTGTGTGTGTGTGTGTGTGTGTGTGTGTGTGTGTGTGTGTGTTTGTGTGTGTCTATATATATATATAACTGTAGTCTAAATGTTCTATGTTTTGGCCTTTTTCAGGCGATATTTTCCAGGGATAATTTCTCAAAATCTAGAGAGAAATTATTAGATCTACATATTTGAGTGATTATTTCTGTATAATCCGAGTGCCCCATGGTTTTTTCAACATGATGAATCCATTTTTTCATTCAAAATGGATTTTAAATAACATAAAATAGTGATTTTGTGTATATTTATATCACTGGATTCCGGTGAAAAAATCCAAAACGTAGAACAATTAGACAATGCCTATATATATTCAAAATTTTCTAAATTGTACATTTTTTAAGAAATGGAACCTCATGCCAAATATACATAATGGAAACAAGTTCCCAAAACATAAAAAATAACTATATGGTGTCCTAGATACAAAATGGAAGTCATTGGCCAATCATTGAACACTTCCACCCTCGCCACACTCAAGAGCATCCTGGAAATTGATATTTATTCTCTTTCTTGAAGAACAAACTTGATTTGTTTTGGGACTAGGTATGGTTCGTCGCTTCAGAGAATTCACGAAGAAAAAACTTTGTTATCAGTTATTTTCCACAATGAATTAAAAGACTTACAAAATGATACTTTGTAATTCAACATAAGACAACTCACCAAAGATGGTACAAACAATCGCTAGGGTGTTAACCACTTCTATGACCCTAATATCTCAATGATTCCACCTTGCATTGGTTACACATATAAAATCATGAAATTTAAACAAATATGCATAAAATAAATTCCATTCAAGATACATTAAAAATTTATCATCAACACATTATCTCACTGTGAATATATTGGTCCTCGATGGAGAGTCTCTAACAGGTGGAGTGCTACGCTATAAAACTTTCTCTATGGTAACCTCTACTATAGTAGCCTTGGTTGATGGTGTATATGGAAATGGTTGTGGGGGTGGGTGGCATATGGGTGCATCCACTGTGGATGGATGGGATGGAAGAGGTGGTGCAGATGAATGGACTATGGGTGCATACATTGACGATGCATGGAATACGAAAGATGTTGGGGGTGGGTAGTGATGGATCCCCACAGACTATACAAGTGATGGAAGAACCCTTGAACTTGAGTAAGTTAACTGAGAAGCTATGGGAAGGTTCCCAGGGAGAGGACTAGTACTAAAACTAGAAAAAATATTAGAAGGCTACATGTTGGAGTTACT
>SNQJ01S0005998.1:375590-400543 GCA_010110895.2 Picea sitchensis
GAGGAAGAATATTCCTCTATAGAAAATACTCTCTTCAATTTTCACTACAGTTTGATCAGTTGAGTGGAGTCTAGATGCTACATTGGGATTATCACCATGCAACATTAGGATCATCACCAACTAGTGCGCACTGTACTTGGGATCATCAACAGACTAGCATTGTAACTTCCCCAACATCCAACAGGGCTATGTCACGTAAAAAAAAATTGAATTGTATGCAAATTAAAACATATACACACAAGAACTCTTGCAAAACTTTATATATAAAACTTAAAAAAAAAAAATGCATTATGTAACTACATAGATTGATACCAAAATAACTGTAAACATATACATGCAGTATATATATGCAATACCCGCAAATATAAAGACAGGTATAAACCACACATAGGAAAACCCATAAAAATAAACCCATAAATAATAATGCAGCATGTAATTTAACACACAATTGTCATTTATCTTGGTAAGAATATCACCAACTATGAGCAGAACTTCCATGAACCTCCCAGCCTTAGACCACTCTACTTATCACTCTTAGTAGTGGGTGACCCCCGATATGGGACTAAAATCCACCCAGGTAAAGGGATTCCTAACAAGGCTGATGTATCTCATACAATAGGAAAGACTATGTCATAGGTGCCAACTCAAACTAACAACCTATAGTCCCTCATTCGCCACATTCCTGTCCCACCCCAGGAAGTGTGCCCCTTTTCTACTCAACAGTCCCTTGGCTACCCCACTTCCTTTCCATGGTTCAACAATAGGCTAGAAAGGAATTCGTAGAGCCCTGTAGATGTAGTTTAGCACCTTCAGGAATCAATTCCCAGCAATTCTGTCACCTAGAGAGATTTGTCACGAGCCTGACAACCCGCCCCTTCAATATCCCATGGGCCTGACAACCTACTTCTTTAGTCCAAATCCTTAACTAAACAGGTATAAGTATGGGTATGGTATTAGTTCAGGTACAGATACATGTACAATGATGGTAACAAAAAGGTACGAAGGACAGCCGAATGAGTGAGTGAATGATCATGGAATGAATCAGAAAATGAACTAAGTCCAAACTATATGTATGCATGTTCCCATATTGACACTTGTCATGTTGGGAGCTACTTTGGACCACTTGTCCCCATCCTTAGAACTTAGGATAAAATAATTATCCATACTTTATACTTTAAGGAATATTAATATAATATTATTTTTTGGCTTAAGATCCCTAGCTTATCCCTTTTCCTTAAATTTTAACCCCCCCCCCGCCTTTCCCTAACTAATGGAGTTTATTCCCCCATACTATTTTATTGTGGTCAATATACATGCATGGATGTATTATATTAATGATAATACGTATACAAAAATAGGCTCACTGGCCTTTGACATCTAGGTTCTCTGGCCTAATTCAAAACATAATCCTCCTAGCTTATAATAACTAGCTCACCAGCCTATAAAACACAACATATACACAAAGGCTCCCTTTCCTCAAAATCGTGTGCACTTAATTTTGTTGCACGCGGTATCCTAGGATGTGCACACTTCATGATTTTAGTGCACAATACATGTGTGCACTATACCATGGAAGGTGCATACAAAAATGATATCAAACAACTCACCAGCTTAAGTACATTTGCATTTACATTTATAGTTGGGGTTCGACCTAGGGGCATTAAAAGTGCATTACCCATGATTTCCTAATCTCCTCCTCAGTTCACTCTGTCTCATTCAGTTAACTGAATATTGATAGACTAGTTAACTTAACTAGGTGGCAGTTCACTCCCGTAACTTCTCGAGAGACTAGACTAGGTGGAAGTTTACTCCCATAATTGTTGGTGTGTGTCTAGATCATGATAGACCACAACTATGGAACATTTTATTCTACTCCAATGTGCATTAGTTGATTTATACAAAGTATATCATGTGTAAATTATCATTCATTCATGTGGTTAATGAGAATTCTTCCATTCTTTCTCTCCTGCTTCTCTTTTCTTCTATTTTCTCTGCAACTATGTATGTCAATTCCCAGCTAGATATATTATGTGAAGTTTCAACACATTTACATGGTATCAGATCCGATGGTCTTCTAGGTAAAATACACACCAAATTATTTTTGTAGGTACCGAAGATTGAAGACAATGAAAAAATGGATTTTCCAAAAGAATTCAATCTTACACCTTAAAAATTCTTTGCATGGAAGGAGAATATGATAATGCATATTAGAAGCATAGGATTGTATAGGTTAACCATGAACATAGAGGAAGAACCAACCAGGGATGATTTTAAGGATGGAAATTTATTTTGAAAAGTAGAAACCTTGGTGAATCTTACTAATCCTTAATATGTCAACTATAAATTTTTGGCGATATTTTTGTAAAAATATTCAATTTTCTAAGTATTTCATATAGTTTTTATAAAATTGTGGCGATTTTTAAGGTAAAATAATTTTATCCTATAGAATTTGGGTGAATCATTTTTAAAATAGCGAATCTCATTTTTGGAAAAACCATGGAAAATTAGCCCATGAGAGAAATTTAGCCCCTAAAATCATCCCTGGAACCAACATCATCCATAGAAAAACACAAGTATCTAAATTGAATGGATGAAGCGTTTGGAACAATTTGTAGTCTCATTTCTCCTGAACGTCTCTTTCACATATCCTCTTGTAAAACCCCCAATGAATCCTGAACCACCATGGGAGTGATTTTGGAAAATAGGATGAGATGAGGGGACAAATTCTCGAGGTGGAATTTCTCACATTGGATCCAAAAAGCTTCGACAATCTCTAGTTTCTTTACCAAATATAAGGATTTGATGTCGCAACTCAAGCCTTGCGAGGTTGATAAATATAAGGAGGAGAAACAAATGGTTCTCACCATTTTCTCCAAACTTGGTCCAAAATACTCATTGTTTGTATCCACATTTCATTCAGTTAGATTCACATCTGGATCTACCTGGAAGATGCCTTCTCTTGAGGACTTTATCGAGTCTCTCACATAAGAGCAGAGTAAGATCATCAACATGGGAAAAATAAAAGGACCAAAGGCCCATGCACTTACTATGAAAGATGGAAATGGTCATCAATATGAGAAATCTAAAGATAAATAAAAATGGAAGTCACATGCAAATACGAATAAGGAAGGGTACTCAAAACCCTTCAACAATGTCTTTGGATCTGAAGGTGGAAAGGAAAGAAAAGGGGAGAAATTATTTTATTTCCATAAAGGATTCCATCCAGAATCCACATGTATGCAGAAATAGATATATATAATGAACCAAATCCTTCAACAAAACAACCTTGGAGATCACATCCCCGAGGGTTCCAAGAGGAAGAAGCCAGAAGATCAGAATCCCAAGAAAGGAAATTCTAGCCATGCTTTGATTTCCATCAACTCCTCTCTCAATGCTTGGATCTTAGATTTGGGAGGATCATACCACATGGCTTCCACAAAAGAAGTATATTCTTCATTGGATGGATTGAAAGGTCCTCCTATTCTCATGGGGGAAAACTCTCCATTCTAGGTCACCGACAAAGGATGAATTGAACTCACAAACGAAAGCTTCAAGAATGTGTTGCACATTCCCAAATGTTCCTTCAATCTTATCTTCATGTCTCAGATGAAAAAATATGACACCGGAAAGAGAGTCCTATTTACACCTGATGTATTCGATAATATCTACGATATGAAAACCAATCCTGGGGTTGCTACCGATGAGGTAAATCATCAATCTAGACTCTACACATTTTCTAAATTTATTGAACTAGATTCTGCATTACTTCTTACCCATGCTGATGAAAATAGTAGGATATGGAACAAAAGGTTCGGGCATTTAAATTTCAGATATATGAAAAAACTTAGCAAGGAGGGAATGGTTGATGGTCTACCCGACATCCACTTCTCCAAAGGAATTTATGAGGGGTGTTTTGTTGAAAAACACCCTCAAGAGAAATTCGACAAAGGAAAGACTCGGAGAGCTTCCTCTCCTTTAGATGTGATCCATAGTGACCTCATGGGAAGTTACCCACATCCTTTAATCAACAAAGCAAGGTACGTTCTCATTTTTGTTGATGATTTCTCATGATTCACATGGATTTTATTTCTTAGGAAAAAATCAAAGGTATTTCAACACCTCAAAGATTTCAAAGCCCTTGTTGAGACATAGTCAGGAAATAAAATCAAAATCCTATGAATTGATAATGGGGGAGAGTATGTTAACCATGATATCCAAAATATTTTTCATGAAGAAGAGATTCAGTTGGATCACACAGTTCCCTATACTCCATAACAAAACATAGTTGTTGAGCGGAACAATAGATCTCTAAAAGAGATGGCATCTTGCATGCTACATGCAATGTCGCTTCCATAGATATTATGGGCCGAAGCACTTAATTGTGCAACCTACATCCATAACATATCTCCCCATATATATTTCAAGGATAAGACCTCCTATGAGGCTTGGAGCAGTCTCAAACCAGAAGTGACCCACTTTTGTATTTTCGGTTCACGTGCATGGGCATAGATTCCTTTGAAAAGAGGAAGGAACTTGATCCATAGAGAACAAAGTGTATCTTTTTTGGATACCCCGACGGTGTGAAGGGATACAAACTTATTGATATTTCCTCGGAATGATTCATCATTGAGAGAAATGTCCAATTCGAGGAAAGTGTCTCGCATTTACCTCAATAGGCGCATTCAGACACCTTTGTTCTTCTACCTGTCAGAGATGATGAGCATGCACATGTCGACTCTTCTTCAAATGAGAGTTTTGATTCATAGGATTTAGATGATCCAGATAGAGAGTCAGTATATTCATATGCAGATTCAGTGCATGCAGAAACAGATGTAGAGCCAGAGCCAAGGGCTAAGTGGGCTCAAACTACTCTTTAGGATGAAGGGGATCTTGTTGGGGATCCAACTCATACTAGGAGGACTGGATCTAATTTTGAGGAGCCTCCTCTTGCAGTCACTCCCACTGAACCATTGACACCCATGCATATTTTCTTGGTTTAGTCTTCAGATACACAATATTATGGTGAGGATGTTGGAAATCCCTTTTGGGAATCTACCATGCAGGAGGAGTACAACTCCATCCTTGAGAACTAGACTTGGGATCTGGTTCCCCTTCCTGTAATAAGGAAACTTGCCAGGTGCAGATGGGTCTATAGGATCAAGATCACAGTAGATGGATAGATTAGTAGATACAAATCCAAGCTAGTTTCCAAAGGATTTTAGCAGGTGCATGGCATTGACTATGATGAGACCTTCACTCCAGTAGTGAATATGGATTCCATACGTTTGTAACTTTCCATTGTGGAAGCCAAGGGATGGGAAGTCCATTAGATGGATGTGAAGAATGTATTTTTTCACGACGATCTCTCTAAGGAGATCTAGATGGAGAAGCCCCAAGGATTTATGCAGGATTCATATTTGATTTTTCAACTGAAGAAATATATTTAGGGCCACAAGAATGATCCAAAGGCATGGTATGCCAAGACGGTCTCCTACCTTTTGTCACAAAACTTTGTATGTTGTAAATCAGCCACTAATGTTTACATGCTCAGGATGGTTGATTCACTTCTACTCCTAGTTCTGTATGTTGATGATTTTTTGATCACCAGTTGCTCGACTTCAGTGATTGCTACAGTCAAGAGGATTCTTCATGATAGGTTCTTAATGAAGGACATGGGTCCGCTACATTTCTTGCTTGGACTCGAGATCACCCAGGATGCATCAGGAATAAAATTGTCTTGGGAAAAGTACGCACGAGATATCCTTGAGATATTTCACATGACATATTGAAGGTCTCCTCTGAATCCCTTCCTATCAAGAGTCAAACTTGAGGATGGTAGGGAAACTCCATTGTGTTGACGATTAAAATCGCAACGAAGTTTTTCCTTCAGAGTGTTGCTAAGGCCTATTATTATTAAAGCTAAATAATACTAGTAGGTGGGACCCCCTTGTAGATTAGAGATCAGGTCTGGTGCTTATTTGATGTTGTGCTAATGTTCGACACTGCTTACATGGTGATATAATCTTGTTCTATTGGCGATGGATAAGGCATGTTCTGTGTTTTTTCTTCTTCTCTAGGTTCAAGTTTTATTTCACAACGACCCATGCTATCCTTGTTATCACTGCTATCTATTATTCGATCTATTACTAAGATACCTACAAAATAAACATGTTAGCAATGACATATATGAGCAATGGGAAAGAAATGAAAAGAAATGTTACAAATGAAAAGGGAAGAATTTAAATTATGCTATATGCTTCTCTACATGCATTGAATTTTAACGGTCATAACTTGACATAACAATAGGCTAATGGTTATGCAATTTGATTGAGTTATATGGTTAATATACATATGAATGTTTTGGAAGGATAGGATGTGGGTGACACATTTGAAAAGATGATATATTAATTCATATGTAATGGTGATTATGTTATGGCATAAAGTTTGGGATGGGCCGTGCTATTGGTTTTAATGGGTGATGGTTTCGATACATGGTTTGATTGATGGTGTTAATGAAAATCTTGTTGGAATGTACTAAGGAGTTAATGAACTATGGGTGGAGGAGAGGTGCATTTACTGCACATCACCATTACTCCTTCCATTGGCCACCACCCTAGTCGGGCTATTGTTCAACCTTGTTGTTGTGGTTATGATTTGATTTATTAGCAGAGAGGAACCGCTCGACCAACTCATGTTTTAAGGTGTTTGATTACAGGTATGTCTTTTTTTTGGCCATTCATGAGTCTTATCTGGTTATGAAATGGATATTGGCTCAGGTGTATTGGTTTGTTCTTTCTTTAAGTATTGCAACTATGTAAAATTGTGATTTTGGAATGAAGCATATATGGTTTTCTCTGCAATAATGTTGAAGTCATAATGTTATTAGTCATATTGGTTGTTTGCAGCCATAAGGGCTTTTTGTTATCCTTGTTGGTTTAGTTGGAGGGTATTTGTTTGGTATTGGGTGGCTGATTGTCTTCTCGCTTTCATATCGTTGTATCCAATCTTTGGATTTTATAGGGTTTAATGGCTGGAAGCACTTGTCTCACCGTGCATTGTCCACTTGGGCATTGGTTTGTTTTCACCACTAAAGGTTGCGCAGTCGGTTATTTTGTTCTTCTCGACCCTATATTCACCTTATTGTTTTGGTTGTTTGACTGTAGAGCCATGGGGGTTATACCTTGTGTGTGTTAAGTATCATTACCGGGTCAAATTAAAGCCTCACTCCTCTGTTATAGTCTCCCATGTCACAAGTTTTCATCACCCTGTCCACATAATACGTTGTGGTGTTCTTTGTGTATACACTGTTGGTCTCGGAGGTTTTCACCATAGAGAAGAGTCGGCCCTAGTCTCCCTGTGTTGGCCATAGAGAAAACCCTTAACTCTATAGTTCTGAGGGTTGATAGAGAAGACCGACGTGGCCTGTCGGGTTTACTATTGGTTATTGTTGGATGGTTGCGTATTGTTGACAAAATTGAGTACAGGCTCACCTAGTTGTTCATGTGAAAATCGTGTTGGTTTTGGTATCTAGTCACTACCTATGTTATTACAATATTGGATACACCCTGCATTGTTAATTGGACAATTCAAAATACACAGTCGCTCTCCTTGTGTTTGATAACCCAATATTGTTTTAATTGAGAAAGTCAGAACCTCTGTTCATGTAGATGCATGGGTATGTGTGGTTGCCACAACATGTTAGGTCGGTTGTTGATTGTTATGACAATACAAGTATAGACTCGTCATTGAATTGGTTTATTGAAGATTGGGGTTGATACACAATCACTATTTTTTGCATTGCAGATTATTGGGATGTTAAACTCAGCATTGGTTACAATTGTTTAATGATGTACACATGTAATGCATTTGTATGTCTGGTGTTCCTACACCATGAATAAATGGTCACTGTAACTATGAGTCTTTTTTGGCCAAACGGTTATGGAAATCGGTATGACTATGGCAATTCCATCCACTATTTGTGTTATGGTTATTTCATTGCACCATCAATGATGAGGACTAGTTTTACACAACATGTTTTTGATTACAGTTGGATTAATTTGAGCAATACTATATTAAATTGATAGCTCGACACGATTGGTTGAGTAAATGATACTATGACTATGTGTTTAGAATTGTCAATTGGGAATGTTGTATCGTGGTGTTTAAGGTATGGCTGCCCACTGCTTATGATATGGATAATTTTGGGTTTCACACTCAGAGATAGTCAGAGAGTTTTAAGCACAACATTGTTGTAATTCAATTATTTATATTGTGAAGTCAACGATGTTGTTGCTACATTGTTGTGTTGGATGGATAGCCCAACATTTTGATTATATAGAGTCACATTGAATTGGGCTTGTACAGTCACAAAATACACTTGTGTGTTTGAATTATTTTGTGCATAACATGTTTTGGAATGGTGGTTGTTGTTTGTCTGTTTAAATGACGAATCAAGGTTTTTGCAGTTTAAATATGGATTTTTTGGGTTGGCTGTCCACTATGTATGTTTAATGAATATCATGCATTTTAAATGACAGATCCGATTGCAGTAACAATATAACTTCATTGCAATTTTGAAACATGACTTTTGAGTGTATTTGATGATTGAAGTAATGTGTGGGCATTGGTTGATTTTGATGATTAACAGAGTGGAAATGGTTAATATTATACATTTGAGAATTGTTATATATAAAAGGAACCAAACTCCCTTATAGATTGTTGTGGAATGCATACTGTCTTGTTGATGGCACTGTGTTAGATATTTGACTATGAAGAGTGAACTAGTTAATACACAGTGATTGTTATTGGGCCAGAATGACCATTTGTTTGGTGTATCTCCTTTTGATAGAATGATTATATGGATTACTTGATTAATTTTATGAACAATACCTGCTCTCATTTCCCCACCATTATTTCACTTTTCGTTAATTAAAATCCCATTGCCTTCCCACATTCACTTTTCACTCCCTATTCTAAAATTGATTACAGTCAAGAAAAATTCTGTGTTGAAGCAGTTGGCTATAGCTGTGTCTTGGTTGAACTACAATGATGTTTTCTTTGTTTTGTAGTTGATTGATGTTGTCTTTGAGTAGTAACCGTATTTCCCCCCCCTCATCATATCATGTTTCGCTCAATACAAACCTCTCACATATCCCAAGACCCTTTATTCACCCCCTGCTCAATTATAAATAGTAAAACAATTTGTATGGATTGGATTGCCTGAGTTTGATACATTGTTGAGCCAAATCTATTTCATATTTTTAAGAGTTGTCATGTAGGGTTATTTAAAAGACTATTTGCTAATCAATCATGCATGCAGGAATGCGTTTTTTTAGCCGAGGTATCCATGGCCAAGGAAACATAGGGAGAGGTAATTGGAATAGAGGCCTAAGAAGGCCAAGGTTCTGCATACATTTTGATGCTGACTCACAAGAGATTGGCTAGTTGTTTCAGGCCATATTTTTCAATCGTATTGGGAAAGGAGTAGTCCAACCCTAGCCTGAGAGACCTCCTTTCCAAGTCCCGTAGGCCCTTGATATCCCTATGCCTCTTCACGTCTCATTGCAACCTGAGGTTGCTAAAAATGATGGATGGAAAGAGATTGCTCACCTGATAGTCTCCCAACATCATGGTTGGCCTAACTTATCCCTACCTTCTCCTCCACCCATTAACCCCATTGTCCAAGATTCGCCCCACTCACTAGTGCAATCCTCTAATGCTAGCAAAAGGTTGAAAACTGAGGCCCATGATGCCCTTAACAAAGGAAAATCCACAACTTCCGCTTCCTCACCCTCCAATGGCTCTAACAAATCCATGTTTTCCCGAATGCATTTGAGGGACGATTGTTCCCACATGATCAACGAGATTAGGCCTAAAGGCTCAGTGTAGCCAAAGGAAAATTCAAGAAAATCAAAGGGTGACAACAACAATCAAGGAAATATTGCATCTAAGAGTGGGAAATATGGTTTTTGAATTTTTTTTTTATCTATAGTTGATGAAAGTTGACTTCAAGAATTTTTGGACAACATGTTTATTTTTGGATATATGAGTAATAATTTTTTTGAAAAAAATTTCAAATATCATGAGATAAATTGTCAAATGTGAATTTAATGATGGGAGCCACAAGGAGGTGTGTTTTTCTTAACTAATTAGTTATGTTATGATTGTTATGAGCTAAAGGGATTCACAAGGGGTCTCATCTACTAGTTATTATTTATTTATAACCCTTGTTATGATTATTACTTTTCCCCCTTAACTAAAAAGTTGGTTTAATATTTAGTTAACATAACTAATGAGGTGGTTCAACTACCTCAACCAATTCTGATTTGCTTAAAGAAAAAAGGAAAGGGAGAACCACAAGGAGGATAGAAGAGAAGCATTCTAAGGTTTCCTCTTTGAGTTTATGTTGAGATAGTTCAATTTTCATTCATTCATTTATTCATCACAATCCTAATTCTCTTTTATGATAGCAGGGTCTTATTGTAGACCACAATATTCAAGGCTGAATTACATCATTCAGACACTTGTTTTTCAGAGGTGTTGATCCATCTTTGATAGTACGTGTAGACTTGTTTGCCTGTGAATTAGTTTTCATGGCTAACAAAGGCTATAGTCAAGAGTCGAGTGGGCAACAATATGTGGCAAGCTGATCCAACTTTTAGAGTTCAGTTTTGGTTTTATGTAAGAGGTCCTTTTGTATGTTCCATCAGGGATGTCTAAGTTTGACTTTGGTCCAAAATTTCTATATGATATTTTGTAAAGAAAATGATTCTTTAGTGAATTGGAATGAAATAAAGGATTGTTTTATGTCTCATCTGTCTTGATTATCATCTTGGTGACTTTACTTCTATCTTTACATTTATTTCAGCAATTAATATGTTCAGAAAATTGGATAAAATGTAAATTTCCAGCAAGCTTTTTATTGATAAATGACTATCCTAAGCACTCGTAATTAATACTTGAGAGTTAGGATGTTATTTGTGTTGGCTATAAACCTAGGGTGAGATTCCTGTCTATTTTTCTTTATCCAAGAAAAATATGAAAATGATTAAGATTATTTCTTATCTTTTCCTCAACATTTATTTGGCGACCATACTGGGGAGATCTTCGATATCTCTTTGCTTAATTTTTATACTTGATTTTCATCGATACACCTTTCTTTTACTGATATTGATTCTTTGACTATTTTATTCTTAATGACTATTCCTATTGCAAGGCAACCCAATATTGTGCATGGTATTCAAGATCAGACCAACATTTCTTTGAATCTATTTAATACCATATTAGACACTACCAACACTCATGCTGAGATTAACCATTCTTGGGAAGCAATTGAACGAGATATTAGTGCTCAAGAACAATTGGAAGATAGACATATACAACCTAGAAATCAACAGTGACCCTTTTTGTTTCTTCAAGTTTTGGCCTTTCTTTCATGTCCTTAGATTCTTGCGCTTCTAGAAGAAGAAGAGGCTTGTCACATGAAATCAATCCTATTTCTGAAATAGGAAGAAAAAATGTTGTATTATATGCCCATCAAAGTGATCGAAGGAGAACTTTATCTGATTCATCCAGTTCATCTTTCTTTCCCTCGTTTGTCATCCATAGGATGGCATCTAGTGGTGGCTCTGGTGGCACTAGAAGTGCTCCATCTTCTCAATATTCATCGTCATCAGTGATTGGTAGCTTATATAGCCACCATATCCCTGTACAATCTACCACAAACCCCACAAAAGTCATTAAAAAGTATGGCCTTTTTTAGTTCGAAGAAGATGCCACAACCACACCATGGCATGTGTCCTCTCCTATTAACCTTAGACCTACTACTCATCCACTTCCAAAATTTAAAGAGAACCTTCCTAGGTTTTCAGCAAATAACACTGTCAGTACAAATCAACACCTGGTGGTATTTTCTAATGCTTGTCATAACATAGGGGCCAATGACAATGATACTTGCATGCACTTATTCATCAATTCCTTGGAAGGAAAGGCTGAAGCCAACTTCTTTGACCTTCCTCCTAAGATTTTGTCTACTTGGGAGGAGTTAATCTATTGGTTCCAATCCACTTATGGGAAATATAAAATCCTAGCCGAGAAGTTAAGGGAGTATTATAACATTACCTATAAGGATTGTGATACCATCAAGTCCTTCAACTTGCGTTTCATCAAGTTATACAATCAAATACCCGAACTCATCCACCCTCAGAACCAAGCCGCTTTCATGCATTACTACAATGCATTTCCATCCCCCTACCGTCATAGGCTTGAGGAAAAATACATTGATAATCTCGGCTCCGATTTGCATACTTTCTCAGAGTATGAAGAAAAACTTGAAAGAACTAGTCTTCCCTAGGGAGAATCGATTAGACAAACATACATGTCCACCCTATTAAAACTAGTACAAGACATGAATAATCATATGATATCATATGAGCGGAAAGGAACTGTCTCCCCCCTCACCCTTGGAGCTTCATCCTCTTCTGCACGCCCCTCTAGGAATCCGGTTGAAAATAGTTTTGAGCCTAAGGCTAGCTTGCCTCGGAGTTGGTGTAACTTTTGCGAGGAACACCACAAAGAAACAACATGTGAGGTAAAGAAGAGTTCCATAGATAATATCTTTGGTAAAAGACTAGAAGCTACCATCGTTGTCCTAGATTTTGTAGAGCCAGAGGATGTCATGCTCATTAATACTAGGAGCAAAGCCTATGCTCCCAAGGGAAAATTTGATCCTCCCCACAATTCTTTTTGCCCAAGATCATCCTCAATCGTTGCTACTCTTCAGGTTCCTAAGGTTCCTCAGAGTCAAGGAATCACTCCTCCCCTCCCCTCTTCCAAATACAATATATTGAATCAGTTGGCCAACATCAAAGAAGATGAAGCTCTTCTAGACATGTTGTCGTCCCTGAACAACAAATGCATCTGAAACAATTCATGGAAGGAAAAGATTCCATTGTAGCCAATCTTTCCGAAGAGGTAAACAAAGAGGATTCTTCTGTAAATAAAGTAGGTGTACATAACTTTAGATACCCTGTTAAAAATCCCTCTTTTTATATTTCTGTAAAGATTATGGATAAAATCTCCCATTGTTGCCTCATTGATGGTGGTTTGGGCCCAAGTGTGATGTCAAATATTATTATGGAAGATATAGGCTTGTCTTCTACAAATGAAAACACCAGAAGCATGCTCTCCTATAATAGTCTACAACAAAAAACCATAGGTGAGATTAAGAACGTAACCTTGGTTTTATGCGCTCATCCTGAGATAAGGACAACCCTCAACATTCAGGTAATTGATATCCCTGTAATAAATTACTCAATTATCTTGGGAAGGGATTGGCAAGCCTTAACAAGAGGATAGATATCACTCGATGGGACACATTTATTTGTTCCTCGGAATGGTAAGAACATCATAGTCCTTAGAGAGGGAATAATTTCACCCTACATAGAGAGTGTTTCACAATATAGTGTAAACTATATCGAAGAGGACCTAGGAGTGTACTTCATCTTTGTTGGAGAGGATAATATTCCTTTGGAAAGAATCAATTTAGAAGATGATATGTGGCATATGCACTTTGATGGTTCACACTCTAATGAAGGAAATGGGGCTGGTATTATCTTGGTGTCCCCTGCAAGAAGAATTCATAATCTGTCATACAGGTTAGATTTTGCCTGTACAAACAATGCCACTAAGTTTGAATCTTTATTATTAGGCATTGAAAATGCTCTTAATCTTGGTTGTGGTCACCATTATGTTTTCGGAGATTCTGAGCTTGTTGTGAACTCGATACAAAAAATGTGTGCTCCTAGCAACAAGCTAATAGAACTGTACTCCCAAATTGTTCAGGCGTGTAATATCCCTAGGCCGAACCCAATTGTAAATGTAAATGAAAATGTACTTAAGTTGGTGAGCTATTTGATATCATTTTTATATGCACCTTTCATGGCATAGTGCACGCATGTACTGCATAGTAAAATGATGAAGTGTTCACATTCCAGGATACCACGTGCAACATCTTAAGTGCGCGTGATATTGAGGCCAATGAGGCTTTGTGTATATGCTATGTTTTATAGGTTGGTGAGCCAGTTATTATAATCTAGGATGCTTATGTTGTGATTAGGTCGGAGAGCCTAGATGTTAAAGGCCAGTGCGCCCATTTTGTACATGTATCATCATTAATATAAAATACAATGTTACGTGCAGACTGACCATGATAAAAGAGTATGGGGGACTAAACTCCACTAGTTAGGGAAATGGTGGGGCTAAAAGTTAAGGAAAAGGGCTAAGATAAGTAACTTAAGCCAAAAAGGAATATTATATTAATATTTCTTAAAGTATAAACTATGGATAATTATTTTATCCTAAGTTCCAAAGTTGGGGACAAGTTGGCCAAAGTAGCTCCCAACATGAAAAGTGTCAAGTTGGGGACATGCATACATATTGTTTGGAATTAGTTCATTTTACAACATTCTTTCCATCATTCCTTCCATCATTGAGTCATCCATTGAGCCATACCATGAGCGTTCACTCAGGCAGTCAGCTATTCTGTATACTTTCCTATCATTGTATCTAAACCTAGATCTATAGCCATACTCGTTTGTGTAGCTGGTTAGCTTGGAAGATGGATTGAAGAAGTGGGTTGTAAGGCCCATGAGATATTGAAGAGGCAGGTTTTCAGGATCGTGAGCAATTCTTTGGGTGAGAGAATTGTTGGGAATTGATTTCTTGAAGGTGTTAAACTGCAACTATAGGGCTCTAAGACTTCTTGTTTGGCCTGTTGTTGAAGCTCGGAAAGGAAGTGGGGCAGCCGAAGGACTGTTGAGCAGAGAAGAGGCACACTTCATGGGGTGGGACAGACATGTGGGGAATGAGGGATTGTAGACTATTAGTTTGAGTAGGCACCTGTGACAGAGTCTTTCCTATTGTCTATGAACCATTAGCCTAGTTAGGAATCCCTTTACCCGAGTGGAGTTTAGTCCCAACTTGGGGGTGACCCACTGTTGAGAGTGATGAGAATTGTGGTATAAGGTTGGGAGGTTTGTGGAAGGTCTTCATGCATTTGGTGATATTATTACAAATATAAGTGTCAATTGTGTGATAAATTTACATGCTGAATTGTCATTTACGTGTTTATTTTTATGGGTTTATCTTATGAGTGGCTATATCTGTCTTTATATTTATGGGTATTTCCCGCATATGTTGCATGTATACGTTTATTGTTATTTTCGTGTGAATCCGTGCATTTACAGATGTATTTGTATGTTTACATTTTATATATATGTTTCCGCAAGAGCTATGTGTGTATGTATGTTTTAATTGCATGCAGTGTGAAAAATTTATGTGGCCTAGCTCAGTTGGATGTTGGGTATGTTACAGTATGTTCCACAGAGAGAAAAAAAGCGTTTTCTCGTGTATCGTGGCCCAACCTGGGTGGAAGGAGATGTTACAATATGGTATCAGAGCTTCAGTTTTCGACACTAAGCCTAGATGGTCCGAGCAAGTTGAGTTGAAGTGAAATTTCATAGAGGATTTAGTTCAAAGTGGTCAAATTTCAGTTTGTAGAGAGTCCATAGTAAAATTTAGAAGCAATGACACGGAATTGGGAAAAGCCCCAATTTCTGTGGTTAAATGGATGGGAAAATGGAGAAATTCGGCCAACTGGTGAGATATTATTGCTTTAATATATGTTCTAGCAAATTCAGATCTAGAATGGGTCGAATTTGAAGTTACAGTGAAGCCATGACAATTGGAGCGAGTTTTATAATTAAAAATTCTCAATTCGTGACTTGAGTTTGGGAAGCATCCATTCCAAAAATGTCAAACCCAAAACGATTTGTTGTTACAGAGGTTGAATTGGTGTTATCGGGGTGAAATTGAACAAATTTCATAGTTGTAGAATGTCTATGGTAAATTGAGGAAAAAGCCCCAATTTCTGCAGTGGAATTCACGAGAAATTGATGAGCATAAAAATGAAGGTGCACAGGTGGGCACACTAAAAATGCATTTTGCGCAGTAAAAAGCTTGTGATATGTAAAAAATGGACAATGTGTGGAAAAATGTTGGTGTGCGGGTTCACGCGATAAATTTAGCATTACACGGTGTGGATTGATTGACGCATGCGTAAAAAAATTGCGTGCGGTGTGCACACACATAATAATGGCGTTCCTGGTGTGCGCAGTATTGGTAGAGCAAAGAGGAGTTCGGGTTGGTGCATACACAATGTGGGTATATGTTGTCACGCGACAGTTTAGTTAGTGGTGCTCGCAGAGTATTGGTGCGCAGTGGGGGCATACTAAAATTGGGCATGGTGCAACGCATAGAGTGAAATGTGCGCAGAATACCAGCACGTGATAAAAAATTGTGGGCAACGGGTAATAGTGCAAGAACCAAAACTGTGCACGGTGGCTATTGGCACGCGACACAAAAGTAGTGCGCACAAGTTATTAGCGCGACAGAGAAGTGATGCACAATGATTATAGGTGCACGGAGCACGATTTATCTTATGGTGTTGCTATGCATGATAAATATGGGTGTATAGGTTGAAATTTTTGTGCGCAAAGTCGTCTGGAGGGTGAACAACAGTAGAAAATCAACGATTTTCTACGACGTTTTGTATCATTTGAACGTCATGTTTTTGCAATGCATTTTTGAGGCCCTTAACAACGTCTTTAGCAATGCAAAAACCATGAGAACAGATTGTGACAAGTCAAATTATGCATTTATAGCTTAAATAAAATAGCTCTAAGAGAGATTTATAATGGTGTAAACCATTCGTCAAACGAAGCTTTTATGAGAAAGTTACAGTGCAAACAATGGAGGGTAAATTTTAAGGCCCAGCTAGCTTCAAAGAGCCATAAATTTCTGCTCCTAAATCAGATTCAGGCGCAGGAGTAGTCAATGGAAATATACTGAAACATAGAAGACATTCCTAGAGATGAATTAAATTTTTGGGCATGATAAAAGTGTTTAAAATGGAAAAGAAGGTACCTGTAGCATTCCCGACCAAAAACACAAATTTGCCTAGAACTTTAGCAAGTTGTAACTAGCATCCAAGAGCTCAAAAAAAGGTGAAACTTGGACAGAGTGTCCATAATATGTATATGAAGAAACCCAGTTGATATCCTACAAAAAATCCAATGAATTAGGTGCAAAATTTCATAATTACAGTGCAGAGTTGCGCCAAGTTGAAAAATGAACAGAAAAATTAATAGGCAATTTTCAAATAGCCATAACTTTCTACTCGAGACTCAGAATTGAGCATGGGAGAAGGCGTTGGAAAGGTATTGGATAGTGTAATATAATTATCCACCTAGAAAATAGATCTAGGCATTCAATTTTTCAGGAATTCATAAGAAATAATTCTGATATAATGTTGAACCAGAATGGTTCATATTTTCATGAAATTGTTGAAACAGTTAGCCTGACAAAGTTTTGTTGGCTGCACATTTTGCAGAATTAACAACAAACAGATCAGATTGGGATCAAGACAGAGTCCATAAAAATGGAAGAAGAACAGGGGAATTGCATCTAGAAAGATGAGATCAGAGGGATGGATGTCCATTTGGGCATTGAAGGAACAAACTCCAATGGACATGGAGAAGGAAGTGATGAAAACATGAATATGGTAGAGACCATTAAAAATTTGTAGAAGTATTTCCAAAGCCATAAATATGATAATGAAAGGCTTATGAGAGCCAAGGATAAGTAGGAGGACTTCAACATGAAGTTATTGCATAGCTTGAACAAAATAGAAAAAAAATTGGATAAGGAGAGTGGCTCAAGCAAATCAAGAAGTCACAGGTCTCTTGATGATAAAATAAGAGCAAGAAGTGTTAGTAGACATCACCACCACTACCCGAGGCATTCCAATAAGATATCACACAAAATATCAAGTCCATCCCATGTCAGGAAGCATAAGATTTTTGGGGTGGATGAACTGCGAGGAGAAATGAACAAAATCAAACCTCCTACATTTGATGGTGAGAAAAAGAAGGATGAAGATGTAGAAACATGGTTGTTGGGCATGAGAAAGTATTTTCAATTGCATAATTATTCATCTCATGCAGAAGGAAGAATTTCCATCTATCAAATCAAGGGAAAGACATCCATGTGGTGGGATCAGCTTGTGCAGGTGCAACACATTAAAGAGAAAAGTGTTACTTGGAGAGAATTCAAGAAGTATTTTGAGAAGAAATACTTGAATAAAAGATACTATGAAAAGAAAATGAAAGAGTTCTTTGAACTCAAGCTTGGAAGTATGACCATAGATGAATATGAGAGAAGGTTTTTAGAACTGCTAAAGTATGTCTCTTTCATCAAGGATGAGACAGTTAAGATTCAAAGGTATTTGAGTGGATTTCCATCATTTATTAGTGAAAAAATATAGTATGATGATCCCAAGACATTGGAGGAAACCATAAGGTGAGATAAATGCCTATATGATCAGCAAAAATCAAGGCCAACTTTCCAAAAATCTTGGGAAGAAAAAAAGAAATTCAAGGTGTATCAGAGGAAGAAGGGAACTAAAACACCATTCTTCAAAAATAATACTCAGGGACAACCAACTTCTAGAGAACCCAGAACGATTGAGATAGGGGGTCAAAGGCCAAGGAAACCGCCTATTCAATGTTGGGTTTGTAAAGGAGATCATATGTTTAGAGATTGCCCTCACAAAGGTGAAAAAGTGAGGATTGTCCACAATGTACAACAAGCTGAAACAGTGGAGGACATGGGCATAAATGTAACAAGGATCTATGCATCCCTAGACAACAAGCAAGCAGAATATCAATAACATATGATTTAAGTGGAAGTTATGATCAACAACCAAACCATTGCTATTTTAATTGATTCAAGAGATAGTCATAGTTATATAGATCCTAAGATGGTAGAAAGTTTGCATTTTCAAAGAAGCAAGCATGGGAAATCTTGGTTGGTGCAGTTGGCTACCGGAGCCAAAAGAAAAGTTAATGAGATGGTTAAGTCATGTCTTATGGACATGAATGGAATGAACACTAGGGAATATTTGAACATATTGCCTTTAGGTTCCTATGAATGTCTAATTGGGATGGATTGGTTGGATCAACATGATGATATACTAGACTGTCATAAAAATGCATTCACTTGCTTGGATAAGGAAGGCAGCTCGAGGAAAGTGCAGAGAATTCCCAGGGTAGTAACGATCAGATAAATTTCAGCATTGCAGCTAAAGAAATGTTACAGAAAAGGGTGCTAAATATTTGTAGCCCATATGGAAGAGACATCTAAAGATAAGGTGCCAAATTTGGAAGATCATGCAGTCCTCGAAGAGTTTGAAGATGTGTTCAAGGAGGTACTAGGACTACCCCCAAAGAGAAACATTGATTTCTCTATAAATTTAGTGCATGAAGAAGCTCCAGTGTCAAAGAATCCTTACATAATAAGTACACAAGAGTTGAAGGAGTTGCACATGCAGCTTGAAGAACTTCTGAAGAAGGGGTATATATGCCCCAAGTGTGTCACCTTGTGGTTCCTGAGTCTGGTTCGTAAAGAATAAATATGGGACATTAAGATTGTGCATTGATTTCAGACAATTGAATAAAGTGACTATAAAGAACAAGTATCCTTTGTCAAGGATTGATGATCTCTTGTATCAATTAAAGGATGCAAAGATATTTTAAAAGATACATCTCAGTTCAAGATACCATCAAGGAAGGATTAAAGAGGAAGATATCAACAAGTCCGCCTTAAGGACAAGGTATGGTCATTATGAGTTCATAGTAGTGCCATTTGGGTTGTCAAATGCACCAGCTGTTTTCATGTGCTTAATGAATGGTGTTTTCTAAGATTATTTAGACAAGTTTGTCATTGCCTTTCTAGATGACATTCTTATATATTCTAATTCATAAGAAGAGCATGAGCACCATTTGAGGATGGTGTTGCAAGTATCAAGGGAGCATCAGTTGTATGCCAAATTGAGCAAGTGCTCATTTGATCAGAAGCAAATTCATTATTTCTGGCATATGATTTCAGAGGATGGAATAACAGTGGATCTTGAAAAGATAGAAGCCATTAGAGAATGGTCAGCACCAAAGAATGTGACAAAGGTCAAATCATTCATGGGCATTCCAAGCTACTATAAGAGATTTATTAAAGGATTCTCAAAGATTGAACACCCAATCACTTCCTTACAAAGAGAGGTTGTGAATTTTCAGTGGACATTGGATTGTGAAAAGAGTTTCCAACACTTGAAACAATTATTAACGAGTACTCCAATAATAAGGATTGCAGACCCAAAGGAAGACTTCATTGTATGAACAGATGCATGTAAGGAAGGAATTGGTGGATGCCTCAGTAAAAATGGGTTTGTTATATGTTATAAATCAAGGAAGTTGAAGGAGCATGAAAGACACTATGCCACTCATGATTTGGAGTTGGTAGCCATAGTGCATGCCTTGAGGAAATGGAGACTGTTGAGTCTCCATTTTGACACTTCTAATACCCTCTATTAACCCCTATCCGAGCCTATTTTACCTATGTTATGAATATAAAATTGATCGTTACCTCCATAGATACACTTAATGACCTTGTTCATGTGCATAGAGAGGTAACTTATGGTTAAGGCATGTTTTGTTTGATTTTCTTGAGTTAATTCGATTAAAATAGTTGTTTTTGCATGATCCTAATCATTTAATCTTAAGCAACATTGATCTAGTACCAACAAGACCGCATAAAATTGATTCGGTACTTCCCTGTTCTATTCCAGTACCAGCTTGTGCTATTCCGGTACCAGTGTGATTATGTGTATTCCGGTACTAAACAACTACCTACAGGATTTCGGTACCAGCATTCCGGTACTAGATTTTCACCTCGATTTTTGGGCCGATGACGATGGATCTCAAAATTTGGGGACATGGGTTTTGTCCAGAGAGGTGTTTTCATTAGGACTGATTCACCAGAATCTCTAGATCGCTCATGTGTGGACCTCCATCTCAGGGGGAATGATCCATCCTCAATCTTTGCCAATTTTCCAGAAATTCTAAGATCATGCCCAGATTCGTGGGAACACCATTTCCTTGATTAGATAATTGTTGTACTCAACCTCCATTGATGGAAAATTGTTTTGATTTGGATTGGATTGTCTAGATCCAAATTTGTAATGTAAAAATCATATAAATTGAGTGATGGCTCTAAGCCAAAGGAGAGAAATTAGTATGCTAGAAATTGGATTTCTGAACCAACTTCTTTTGTAAATTCATTTGCTGAAGATCAATGGAAGTTTGAATTCAAGGATCATGTGTGTCTCTTAGCATTTAGCATCTGCTGATATAAAATCTTCCATGTTGGCATCGGCAAGGGCCCACCGATCCAGCTTGGTAAGCTCATTGTAAATTATTAGTATAGATTTCTATTTTTCTGTACTTGTTGTTTTGATTTCATTTGTGATTTCACTATTAGAATAGATTGCAAAGTGTGGCAGCACAGGAGTAGTTGGGAGTCCATCATTCACATTACATAAGCCATCAAATGGAATATCTCAATAAGACTTATGTTTCCTATGTAGGAATGAAGTAATTGCAAGATTGTAAGATTGTATTAAATTTCTATTTGTGATGCATCAATTGATTTTTGAAGTGTGTGCATAATTAGATAAGAATTTATTGCAAGTTTGAAGTGAGTTGTTACAGGAAATAAGATCAGACTTCATCTCTCACCTTCATGCACCATTTAATGAAGCCTCTCAATTACATTGACTATTTTTTGTACTACACAGGTTTGATTGGAGTGAATAGAGTTATGATTGCTTTTTGTTTAAGAGTGAATTGTTGATTATTGTTTTCAATTGCTATAGGGAACAATATCTGATTTCATCTCTTCTTTTCACAAGACTATAATGAACAGATCTGTTATGTGAGCGAGAGCCTTTTCAATTGAGTGTATTCTTGAGTGTTTTACTATGAGCTTTATCTTTTGCTATTGTTGAAGTGTGCCCAGATTTGCTTGTTAGTTGTTGTTAAGGATAATAGCTACAGATAAGAGATACAAAGTCCATCTTTCCACTTCATGAGCTTGTAAATGGACAAGGCATTATCTGATAAAAATCTTTTGAGTGCATGATTGCAAGTTTTGCTTTCTAATTTCTGAATTGTGTGAAGAGTGTTATCTTTGAAATCGGAGTATTTTTTTATTGATGGTTTTCTTATCTAAGCTATACTAAAGAGACATAGGAACCTATATGTTATTGGCACATATAGTGCATCAACTCCACTGATTATGAATCCTGTTTGATAATTTAGGTTTGGCAATATATTATGCAAATAATTGCACCAACATTTTGGCGCCGTTGCCGGGGAGTTGTAAATGGTAATAGGTAGTATTTGGATTAGATTGCTTTAATGGTTTTGGATTGGTTTTATGGATGACCTAAGGGAATAGAGAAGATGGTAATACGTGCGGGAAGAGCTCACACATCCACTTAGGTGGGGTTGCTCCAAAGTTAGGTTGTCCTCTCTTCTTTTAATACAAGTGTGTTTTTCCTTTCTTTATGCAAAATTGTGTCTTCATGATGGGTTAACTTGTGCGAACCGATAACCTAGTGAAAACATGGTCCCAATAACGCAAGGAGTTCAAGTTTGGTGTGTTTTATTTTTGCAAATAGTTTTAATTTCTTAGTTTTAATATTCAAATCTTTCATGATAAATCATTTTTGGGGTGTTGTAAGAACCCATGAGTACTATGTTGTGTTGTGAGACAGGGATCATCAACCAGCTAGAGTAATTCAAGGATGATCAAGAGATCGAAGAATGTTCCTCCAAGAACTTTTCCACATTCTAGCAGCAACTGGGATATCCACCTCTCAGGAAGAGCATATCTTGAAAACAATCAAGAATTTATTTGTCTCTCCACAAGAAAATTTAGAAGTCTCGTCGGATTCCTCATGTCAATTTGGTGAGGAGACTAAAGAATCATGGATAGAATGCAATGAAGAGAAACCATTGGAACTTGAGATTGAGGAGCTCTTAGCATGCCTCTCAACAGATCTTGTATGTACCTCAAAGACCAATCATCTTGAAGAAAATACTCTGCGTGGCATGGAAAATGAGGACATGTTGTGTGACCTAAACAAAGAAGGCAAACGAGAATATCTTGATCCTATTGAAAGATGGTTCCAATTAGTTGTTAGGTCACACTAATATTTTACTTTTCATTATTGTTTGATCTCATCATCAAAGCAGTTGGTCCTTCATACTCTCATATGCATTAAAAGTTATATTTTAAACCCGAGTATGGATATATTTCTAACCCTGTTACACACATGGCTTCATTATAAGTATTCTTATACTTGAAGGACATTTTCTTTTATTCAATTAGAGTAGGATAGTAAATAAATAAATAAATGTTGCAATGCAACTTATCTTTCATACTTTTCATAAATGGGAATGTCAAAAGCTAATTAAGAAACCAGTTTCAGATCTTTTGTTCCGATAGTAGATTTCTTTTAAAGTTATGATAATTTTGTTTGGAATCTTATGAGAAGGGGATCTCTTCATCCTCTGAATGCACACAAAATACTGGAAGGGTTTCAAAAGCGGAGAAGGCATCCTTGTCAACATAAGATAACACTTAAGGGAGTGCTTCACGACCTATTTCTTCTTCTTCCTTAAGTTGTTAAAAATGATGCATTTATGCTTTATCATTATCTCTCTATTTTAAGACCACTATTTCACAAGGATGATTAATTAAGTGATATTTTTAATAGTAGCTGAAACTAAATGTTAATTCCAAACTATTTTATTCATAGCTATAATTCAAGTTTTGACACTTTTCCTAAATTTTATGTTTGTAAGCATGAATACAAATCTAGTTTTAATTGGTTCTATTGGTTTGTTTTTTAGCAGGTGTTTGCAACCTTCTGAGCAGCAATTTTTCAGCATCTCACATTGTTTGCATGAGGCCATGCGAAACCTCAAGCATGGGGGAGTGATTGTTGAAACAATAGTAGTTAGGTTCATCTTCTAATAAAAAGGAAGTTCCAACAAGAGCAGTGATCAGCATGGTTCCAAAAGAGGAGGGTTCTAAATCTCAACATATGGTTATCCAATTACATAATACCCTCTTTTCATAGAGCTTGCAGCCCAGTCACCAAATTCCTTTGCATTATTTTGATGCAAACTCAAAGTTCCTGCATCTAGTGTTGGTATTTGTTCCATCTACATGGTTTTCAGTTGAATAAGATCACAAGTCCTCTTCCAAAACACTAGAAAACACCATCTACTTCTACAAGGTGCAGCCTACAAAAGTTGCAAAAGCACTAGGTCTGCCCTCATCCGGTACTGAACAACATTTATGTGTTATTCTGGTACTAGTCATAACCTGTGCTCATCTGGTACTTAGGTGATTTGGTATTGGTAATAAGGTGTTGGTAGCTCTAATGATATCTTCAAGTTTTGCTGCTCTATTTAAGTACTAGGACATATAAATTCAACATTTTTTCGTTTTACTAAAGAAATTAGATGAACTATGCAATAAACATATGGTTACTCTCAATTATTGCACACTACCTACCATGAACTTCTGCAAGACCTCGTATACATATCGTCACTCTGTTTCTTCCCCCTGTTAACTATTTTCGTTTTTCTATTCTGGTACTATAGAAACCTGCTGCATTACTTATCTGGTACTGATGCCAAAATGATATGATCTTTGTCACGTGCTTAACATTGGTTTCACTTTAGGTAATTGGAGGTATGGGCTAATCTCTTCATGTTCTTTCTATCAAGGATCATTTAAGTCTTGTGTTGAATTATTTTTACTCTCATGTGCATCTTCCTCTTACATTTCAACACTCAACCCTAAATGAATCATCCTTGCTATCCTTTAAAGAAGATATTTTTCACATTTAGTTATATCTAATAATGGGTGCACTTGTTTTATTACCTCATCATTTTGAAGAAGTGATTGCTAATTGAAATATCCATTGA
>SNQJ01S0005998.1:400593-414774 GCA_010110895.2 Picea sitchensis
ATCATTTTGAAGAAGTGATTGCTAATTGAAATATCCATTGAAAAGTGGTAACACCATTATGTCAAATACTAACCTAGTTGATTCAAACAAGTTTTTATCCAAGTTTGTCTTTACAAGTTTTTCTTGGGGGGTATTGATGAAAAAACCTCATGTGGTGGATTGCCCTTGCAAAACCTCAATGAACGTGTATGAGAACCCTAATAGGATTAATTAGAGGGACCTCTTAGTCATTATCTGAGATGTTCCGTTATACATTGAATAGCTGAGATTTAAGTTGAATGTGGATGATGTCACCCTTGGGATAATTGCAAACAATTAATTATGTGCCTAATAACTCTAAAACACTCTCGTACCACCTGCCTTCCTTATACTCTAAAACTGTCAATGAGCAGTATACATAATTCTAAATCTTTTGAGTAATATAATAAAAATGAAGTATCATGAAGTACAAGTAAACCCGTCAGGGTACTGAACAGGCCTGCTGGCAGCGGGGTCATGCTTGTATGGTACTAAGGTAAACCCGCCAAGGTACTGAACAGGCTTGCTAGCAGCAGGGCTATGTCGGGTAAAGGGAGTTGAAAAACATAAAGTGGCATACTTAAAACTGAACAAAAACCCTTGGGTATCATTCCAAAGCATTATCAAATCAAGGCTAGGAGATGACCTTTATATCTCTCGATGATGTTTTTAAGAACCTTCACGTATCCACTTTAGAGTTCTATATTTAAAATAAATAGGTTTGCATGAGAAGTGGGACCCTCAGTATATGTAATTCACCTTACCTAAACAAGAAGAGCTTCATCTCTAAAAACTTGGATAAGAAATAAGTTAATCATCTTAGGATGTATTCTCTTATGTGTTCCTCTCTTCAAATGAGATCTAAAAACTATTCTATATCACTTTTACTTTAAAAGGTAATCTATCCAGGGATGCCTATTAGACAAAGTCATTTTGAAAACTCTTGGCCACTTTCCTATAATTATAATAGAGTCACATTCAACCATTTCTCCTAACTTTGATCGAAAACAGATTGGATAAGACTTAACTTCAGGGATTTTTTGATCGAGTGAAAAGTATCATCAATTGTGAAATTTTGAAGATCATTGTTGCATGAGGACATGCAATGACTTAAGCATGGGGGAATGTTGAGTCTCCATTTTGACACTTCTAATACCCTCTATTAACCCCTATCCAAGCCTATTTTACATATGTTATGAGTATAAAATTGATCGTTACCTCCATAGATACACTTAATGACCTTGTTCATGTGCATAGAGAGGTAACTTATGGTTAAGGCATGTTTTGTATGATTTTCTTGAGTTAATTCGATTAAAATAGTTGATTTTGCATGATCCTAATCATTTCATCTTAAGTAGCATTGATCTGGTACCAACAAAACTGCATAAAATTGATTCGGTACTGCCCTGTTCTATTCCGGTACCAGTGTGACTATGTGTATTCCGGTACTAAACAACTACCTACAGGATTTCGGTACCAACATTCCAGTATTAGATTTTCACCTCGATTTTCGAGCTGATGACGATGGATCTCAAAATTTAGGGACATGGGTTTTGTCCAGAGAGGTGTTTTCATTAGGAATCATTAGCCAAAATCTCCATATCACACACATGTGGACCTCCAAATCAAGGGGAACGATCCATCCTCAATCTTTGCCAATTTTCCAAAAATTCTAAGATCATGCCCAGATTCGTGGGAACACCATTTCCTTGATTCGATAATGGTTGTACTCGACCTCCATTGATGGAAAATTGTTTTGACTTGGATTGGATTGTCTAGATCCAAATTTGTAATGTAAAAATCATATAAATTGAGTGATGGCTCTAAGCCAAAGGAGAGAAATTAGTATGCTGGAAATTGGATTTCTGAAACAACTCCTTTTGTAAATTCATTTGTTGAAGATCAATGGAAGTTTGAATTCAAGGATCATGTGTGTCTCTTATAATTTAGCATCTACTAATATAAAAGCTTCCATGTTGGCATCAGCAAGGGCCCATCGATCCATCTTGGTAAGCTCATTGTAAATTATTAGTATAGATTTCTATTTTTCTATACTTGTTGTTTTGATTTCATTTCTGATTTCACTATTAGAATTGATTGCAAAGTGTGGAAACACAGGAGCAGTTGGGAGTCCATCATTCACATTACATAAGCCATCAAATGGAATATCTCATTAAGACTTATGTTTCCTGTGTAGGAATGAAGTAATTGCAAGATTGTAAGATTGTATTAAATTTTTGTTTGTGATGCATCAATTGATTTTTGAAGTGTGTGCAGAATTAGATAAGAATTTATTGCAAGTTTGAAGTGAGTTGTTACAAGAAATAAGATTAGACTTCATCTCTCACCTTCATGCACCATTTAATGAAGCCTCTCAATTACATTGACTATTTTCCGTACTACACAGGTTTGATTGGAGTGAATAGAGTTATGATTGCTTTTTGTTTAAGAGTGAATTGTTGATTATTGTTTTCAATTGCTATAGGGAACAAGATCTGATTTCATCTCTTCTTTTCACAAGCCTATAATGAACAGATCTGTTATGTGAGTGAGAGCCTTTTCAATTGAGTGTTTTCTTGAGTGTTTTACTATGAGCTTTATCTTCTGATATTCTTGAAGTGTGCCCAGATTTTCTTGTTAGTTGTTGTTAAGGATAATAGCTACAGATAAGAGATTCAAATTCCATCTTTCCACTTCATGAGCTTGTAAATGGACAAGGCATTATCTGAGCAAAATCTTTTGAGTGCATGATTGCAAGTTTTGCTTTCTAATTTCTGAATTGTGTGAAGAGTGTTATCTTTGAAATCAGAGTATTTTGTTATTGATGGTTTTCTTATCTAATCTATACTAAACAGACATAGGAACCTATCTGTTATCGGCGCATATAGTGCATCAACTCTACTGATTACGAATCCCGGTTGATAATTTATGTTTGGCAATATATTATGCAAATAAGTGCACCAACAGAGACAATACCTCATGGGCAAGAGGTTTGAGATAAGAACAAAACATAATGGTCTGAAATATTTATTTGATCAACCAACTCTAAATTCTAGGCAAAGCAGATGGCTAGAATTTCTAAGTGAATATAACTTTGATATAAATCATATCAGGGGAAAAGAGAACAAAGTGGTTGATGCAATCAACAAAAGAGTGCATGAATTGCATGCTACAACCATTAGCATGTACCAATCAGATTTGAAAGACAAAATTTTGGAGGCTACAAAATTATATTTGCAATACAAGGAATTAGTGGCAAAATTACAACAAGGTAATTTGCAACAGAAAATTGAAGAATACAAGCTAGCTAATGATGAAATTCTCATATACAGGGGCATCATTTGTGTACCAAATTCTAATGAATTGAAAAATATGATATTGGGATAAATGCATAATGTACCTTATGCTAGTCACCCAGGTTATCAGAAAGCTATTGCAGCTGTCAAGGGCCAATATTATTGCCTAGGCATGAAGAAAGAAGTTGAATATTTTATTGCCAAATGTTTGGAATGTTAAAAGGTAAAAGCTGAGCATAGGCACCTAGCTGGTTTGCTACAACGATTACCCATTCCTGAGTGGAAATGGGAAGTTGTAACAATGGATTTCATCACTAAACTGCCCAAAACAAACAAGCTACATGATTCTATCATGGTAGTGGTGGATAAGCTTACTAAAGATGCCCATTTTATTCCAGTTAATCTCACTCAAAAGGAAGCCAACATTGTTGATGTTTATATGGGGGAAATTGCTAGATTACATGGCATCCCCAAGACAATTGTGTTTGACAAAGATCCAAAATTTACCTCAAAAATTTGGAAAGGATTATTTAATGGATTTGGAATAAATTTGAATTTTAGTACATCTTATCATCCAGAATCAGATGGACAAACAAAGAAGGTGAATCGAGTGATTGAGGATATGTTGAGGATGTATGTGATGGATAAACCATCAAAATGGGAAGACTACCTACAAGTAGTAGAGTTTTCTTATAACAATGGGTACCAAACATCTCTAAAGATGAGCCCATTTGAGGCACTTTATGGCAGAAAGTGCAACACACCCGTAAGCTTGGATAACCCAACAGATAGAGCAGTGGTTGGACCAGATTTAATCAGAGAAATGGAGGAGAAAATGTTGAAAATAAAACAAAATTTAAAGGCTTCCCAAGATATGCATAAAAGCTATGCTGATAAGGGAAGAACTCACAGGAAATTTAAAGTGGGAGATCATGTATTTTTGAAAGTGAAAGCCAACAAAAATTCTGTGAAGTTGGGAAATTGTTCTATGTTGGCAGCTCGCTATTGTGGGCCATTTGAAATCCTATAGAGGATTGGTCCAGTAGCTTATATGATTGCATTGCCTACATCTATGTATGTTCATAATGTATTCCATGTATCATTGCTCAAGAAATATATACCTGATGCTAATCATGTTATTGATTGGAATGTGATCCAAGTGGAGCAAGAAGGCGCTTTCCAAGTGCATCCAGTACGCATTCTGGATCGGAAAATCAAATAGCTTTGGAATCAATCCATAGGGCTTGTAAAGGTCCAATGGACTTGGTACGGTTCTGAGGACGCTACCTTAGAGCATGAGGATGCAATGCGAGCAGAATACCCACATCTTTTTGAGGATTTTTGAAAATTTTGTTGTATGTGTTTACATAATGCACTGAGGACAATGCATAAATAAGGGGAGGGGATTGTAATATCCCTAGGCCGAACCCAATTGTAAATGTAAATGCAAATGTATTTAAGCTGGTGAGCTATTTGATATCATTTTTATATGCACCTTTCATGGCATAGTGCGCGCATGTACTACGCAGTAAAATGATGAAGTGTGCACATTCCAGGATACTGTGTACAACATCTTAAGTGCACGTGATATTGAGGCCAATGAGCCTTTGAGTATATGCTATGTTTTATAGGCTGGTGAGCCAGTTATTATAAGCTAGGATGTTTATGTTTTGATTAGGTCAGAGAGCCTAAATGTTAAAGACGTGTGCACCCATTTTGTACATGTATCATCATTAATATAAAATACATCGTTGCACAGAGACTGACCATGATAAAATAGTATGGGGGACTAAACTCCACTAGTTAGGAAAATGGTGGGGCTAAAAGTTAAGGAAAAGGGCTAATCTAGGGAGCTTAAGCCAAAAAGGAATATTATATTAATATTTATTAAAGTATAAAGTATCGATAATTATTTTATCCTAAGTTCCAAAGTTGGGGACAAGTGGGCCCAAGTAGCTCCCAACATGACAAGTGAGACATGCATACATATTGTTTGGACTTAGTTCATTTTTTGACATTATTTCCATCATTTCTTCCATCATTGAGTCATGCATTGAGCCATACCATGAGAATTCACTCACATAGTCAGCTATCCTTCATACTTTCTTGTCATTGTATATGAACCTGGATCCATAGCCATACTCATTTGTGTAGCTGGTTAGCTTGGGAGATGGATCGAAGAAACGGGTTGCCAGGCCCGTGGGATATTGAAAAGGTGGGTTTTCAGGCTCGTGAGAAATTCTTTGGGTGAGAGAATTGATGGGAATTGATTTCTTGAAGGTGCTAAACTGCAACTACATGGCTCTGAGACTTCCTGTCTGACCTGTTGTTGAATCCCAGAAAGGAAATGGGGTAGCCGAACGACTGTTGAGCAGAGAAGGGGCACACTTTTTAGGGTGGGACATGCATGTGGGGAATGAGGGACTGTAGACTATTATTTTGAGTAGGCACCTTTGACATAGTGTTTATTGTTGTCTACGAACCATTATCCTGGTTAGGAATCCTTTTACTCGGGTGGAGTTTAGTCCGAGCTCGGGGGTGACCCACTGCTAAGAGTGATGACAAGTGTGGTCTAAGGATGGAAGGTTCATGGAAGGTCTGCACGCAATTGTTGATATTCTTACCAAGATAAGTGTCAATTGTGTTATAAATTTACATGCTACATTGTCATTTAAGTGTTTATTTTTATGGTTTTATCTTATGAGTGGTTATATCTATCTTTATATTTATAGGTATCTCCCACATATGCTGCATGTATACATTTACTATTATTTCTGTGTGAATTAGTGCATTTACAAATGTATTTGTATGTTTATGTTTTATATATACGTTTCCGCAATAGATCTATGTGTATGTATGTTTTAATTGCATGCAGTGTGAAAAATTTATGTGGCATAGCTCAGTTGGATGCTGGGTATGTTACAGTATGTTCTGCAGAGAGAACAAAAGCGTTCTCTCATGTATCGTGGCTCGACCTAGGTGGTCGGGAATGTTACATGGCACTTACCTCGAACCTTTTATCCTTCAACATCACTCATGTTAAGAGGGAGTTGAATTCAATGGTTGTTCGGTTAGCTATGTTTGCAACTTCTCCTAGTCAACAACTTTTACCTTACACGCCTGACGATTCTTTTCAATCTTTATATTGCCCATATGTCCCTGAAAAAGTAGAATCTTGGCAGGCCCTCCCTAACAATTAGAGCATTTGCGCTTTCATTCAATATGAAATTTTTAGTCCTGAGGAGATTATATCCATAAAAAACAATAAAATTCTCGAGGACTTGACTCCTCTTGAGAGTTCATTTTCATCGAGTGATGTAGGCAATAAATAAAAACATAAAGAAGAGGAGTTACAAAAGAAGATGGTTGAAACCATGTCCATGAACGTTAGGACACTTGAATCTTCAACGAATGTTAAAATAAATGTCCAATGTTCTGATAAAGAAGAGATGAGGTCTTCCGAGCCACGCAGTGGATTTCAAAATGTTTTTTCTTGGTCTTATGAGGATCTTCGTGGTTTTGATCCGGGTCTTATTCAACATACTATGAAACTAGTTAGGCAAGAACAATGACTTTTTAACTCTGCATTGAAAGAAACCTTCTAAAGGGAGTTGGAAAAGTTCTTAAGGCCTAGGATTATTTTTATAGTCCACCGTGAACGAGTTCCAAATTGGGTATCTTCTTTAGATACCACATATCATATTAGAACCTGCATTCATCTTCGCACATTTAGTCAGGGTATTAAATCTTTCTCCCCCCCTCAATATAGGAATAATTCTGCAACAGGTTGTATATTTACAGTTGAAGCCCTTACTTCACGAAATTTTGGGTTACAATAAAATCAAGGTAAAAGGGGAAAATGTTCACAAAACAACTTCTATTACTAATTGTGATACTATGTCTCACAAATGCCCATTTTCCGGCTTACTTGATGCAAGTACCTCTTTTAAAATGCCTATACACACAAATCTCGATGAATTGCTCAGTCTCCATATTTATCTTGATGATTTTTAATCGTGTGCGTCAAGGGGATGATAATTACATTAGAATTCCAAGTTTTGGGTCCTTTCCAAATTGCTTTTTTCTTGGATAGTAACTCTTACATTTTGAGGGATTTATAGAAGAAATTGTTTTCCTACAACAGTAACATGCCTCTCTTGAAATATTGCGAGGGACCAGCGTGAAAAGTTCTAGTGTTGATTGGATTTTCTGTATATTAGTAGCTTAGCTCTGCTTTCATTTCTGTGCTATTTTCTTTTCTTCTTTACAGTAGTTTGATTTATGCTTTCTGTTTAAAAATAATTCTTGCCACTTTTTCATTTTTGTCATTTATTGCTATTGTTTTAATTTCTCCCTTTTTACTTCTGTCATGATTTTGTTTCCTATCATATTTTAGTTAATTTGGTCAATATAGGACGTTGGATCGATTCTTCCACAGTGAAATTCCTGCAAAGCATTGTTAGTCAATAACAATCAAGCTTACACATATTTTATGATGTCTCCTCTAAAGGACCCTGGAAATTGTTATATATTTCCATTGTTGTCTTGTAAAAAAATGGTTATCTCCCGTTTCTTCTTGCCATTTCTTCATCCATTGAGTTTTTAAGAGCAAGTCTAATTTTTTTTTCCTTAAAGTGAGAGAAGATCCTGGTCAAATGATTATGCATACAGTGGTAAAAAAACCCCTCATACTTAACATTTTTCATCAATTATTCCGAAATTCCCGGTCATCTTTCCATTAAATCCACTCACTTCCCCCTGTTGCATAATCGTCCCGGTTATATATTCTTGACATGTTCTTCTTGGTCTGTGAAACCATGAGTTATGAGTTCTAAATCTGTTGAAAACAAAATTCCCTGTGGATTTGCCAATTTGTTGACGATTAAAATCACAACAGAGTTTTGCCCACAAAGTGTTGCTAAGGCCTATTATTATTAAAGATAAATAATACTAGTAGGTGGGACCCCCTTGTAGATTGGAGATCAGGTCTGGTGCTTATTTGATGTTGTGATACTGTTTGACACTGCTTAAATGGTGATATAATCTTGTTTTATTGGCGATGGATAAGTCATGTTCTGTGGTTTTTCTGCTGCTCTAGGTTCAAGTTTTATTTCACAACGGCCTATGTTATCCTTGTTATCACTCTATCTATTATTGGATCTATTACTAAAACACCTACACAATAAACATGTTAGAAATAACATATACGAGAAATGGGAAAGAAATTAAAAGCAATGTTACAAATGCAAAGGGAAGAATTTAAATTATGCTATATGCTACTCTACATGCATTGAATTTTAATAGTCATAACTTGACATAACAATAGGCTAATGGTTATGCAATTTGATTGAGTTATATGGTTAATACACATATGGATGTTTTGGAAGGATAATATGTGTTTGGTGCATTTGAAAAGATGATATATTAAGTCATATGTAATGGTCATTATGTTATGGCATAAATCTTGGGATGGGCCTCACTATTGGTCTTAATGGGTGATGGTTTGGATACATGGTCTGATTAATGGTGTTAATGAAAATCTTGTTGGCATGTACTAAGGAGTTAATGAATTGTGGGTGGAGGTGATGTGGATTTACTGCATGTCATCCTTATTCCTTCTGTTGGCTGCCACCCTAGTCAGCCTATTATTCAATCTTGTTGTTGTGGTTATGCTCTGATTTCTTAGCAGAGAGGAACCTCTAGGCCAACTTGCATTTTAAGGTGTTTGATTACAGGTATGTTATTTTTTTGGCCATTCATGAGTCTGATTTGGTTATGAAATGGATATTGGCTCAGGTGTATTGGTTTGTGATTTCTTTAAGTATTGCAACTATGTAAAATTATGATTTTGGAATGAAGCGTCGATGGTTTTCTCTACAATAATGTTGAAGCAATATTGTTATTGGTCATCCTGGGTGTTTGCAGCCATAAGGGCTCTATGTTATCCTTGTTGGTTTAGTTGGAGGGTATTTGTTTGGTTTTTGGTGGATGGCTATCTTCACACTTTCGTATCGTTGTATCCAGTCTTTGGATTTTATGGGGTTTAATGGTTGGAAGCGCTTGTGTCACCATGCATTGCCCACTTGGGAATTGGCTTATTTTAACTACTAAAGGTTGCGCAGTCGGTTATTTTTTTATTCTCGACCCTATATTGACCTCAACATTGTGGTTGTTTGATTGGAGAGCCAAGAGGGTTAGACCCTGTGTGTGTTAAGTATCATTACTAGGCCAAATTAGAGCCTCACTCCTCTATTATAGCCTCTCATGTCACAGGTTTTCATCACACTATCCACATAATAAGTTGTGGTGTTATCTGTGTATACACCGTTGGTCTTGGAGGTTTTCACCATAGAGAAGAGTTAGCCTTTGTCTCCCCAAGTTGGCCACAGAGAAAACCCTTAACTCTACAGGTCTGAGGGTTGATAGAGAAGACCAACGTGGTCTCTCATGTTTACTATTGGTTATTGTTGGATGGTTGCGTATTGTCGAAAAAATTGAGTACATGCTCACCCAGTTGGTCATGTGACAATAATTTTGGTTTTGGTATCTAGTCACTACCTATGTTATTACAATGGATAAACCCTATATTTTTATTTGGATAGTTCAAAATACACAGTCTCTCCCCTTGTGTTTGATAACCTAGTATTGTTTTAATTGAGAAAGTCACAGCCTCGCTTCATGTCGATGCATGGGTATCTGTGGTTGCCACAACATGTTAGGTCGATTGTTGATTGTTATGACAGTCCAAGTATAGGCTCAACATTGAATTGGTTTATTGAATATTGGGGTTGATACATAGTCATTGTCTTTTGCATTGAATATTATTGGGATGTTAAACTCGACATTGGTTACAATTGTTTAATGATGTACACACATAATTCATTTGTATGTGTGGTGTTCCCACACCACGAATAAATGGTCATTGTAACTATGAGTTTTTTTGGGCCAAATGGTTATGGAAACTGATATCACTATGGAAATTCCATCCATTGTTTTCTTTACGGTTATTTGATTGCGCCATCAAGGATGAGCCCAAGTTTTACACAACATGTTTTTTATTGCAGTTGGATTAATCTGAGAAATACTATATTAAATTGATAGATTGACACAATTGGTTGAGTAAATGATATTGTGATTATGTTATTAGAATTTTCAAATGGGAATGTTAAACCGTGGTGTTTGAGGTATGGCTGCCCACTGCTTATGATATGGATAATTTCGGGTTGCGCACTCAGAGATAGTCATGGAGTTTTAAGTACGACTTTGTTGTAATTCGATTATTTATATTATGAAGTCAAGCATGTTGTTGCTACCTTGTTGTGTTGGATGGAAAACCCAACATTTTTATTATTTAGAGTCACATTGAATTGGGATTGTACAGTCATAGAGTTACACTTTAATGTTTGAATTATTTTGTGCATAGCATGTGCTGGAATGGTGGCTGTTGTTTCTCTGTTTAAATGACGAGTCAAGGATTTTGCAATTTAAATCTGGATTTTTTGGGTTGGTTGTCCACTATGTATGTTTAACGAATATCATGCATTTTAAATGATAGGCCCGATTGCAGTAACAGTGTAACTTCATTACAATTTTGAAACACGACTTTTGAATGTATTTTATGATTGAAGTGATGTGTGGGCAGTGGTTGATTTTGATGATTAACAGAGCAGAAATGGTTACTATTATACATTTGAGAATTGTTATAAATAAAAGGAACAAAACTCCCTTACATATTGTTGTGGAATGCATATTGTCTTGTTGATGGAACTGTGTTAGATCTTTGACTATGAACAGTGAACTAGTTAATACACAGTAATTGTTATTGGGTCACAATGAACATTTGGTTGGTGTATCTCCTTTTGACAAAATGATTATATGGATTACTTGATTAATTTTATGAACAATACCCGCTCTCATTTCGCCACCATTATTTCTCTTTTCTCTAATTACAACCCCATTGCCTTCCCACATTCATTTTTCACTCCCTGTTCTAAAATTGATTACGGTCAAGAAAGTTTTTGTGTTGAAACAGTTGGCAGTAGCAGTTTCTTGGTTGAACTATAATGATGTTTTCTTTGGTTTGCAGTTGATTGTTTTTGTCTTTGAGTAGTAACCTCCCCGTTCTAAAATCAAATTACAGCCAAAAAAGAATTTTGTACTAAAGTAGTTTGAAGTCGTGGTTTCTTGGTTGGATCACAGTAATAATTTATTTGGTTTGCATTACAATTTATTATTGCTGTCTTTGAGCAGTGATCATGTCCCCCCCCCCTTCATTAATCATATCATGTTTTGGCAAATACAAACCCCTCATATATCCCAGGACCCTTTATTCACCCCCTTCTCATTGATAAATAGTAAAACAATTTGTATGGATTGGATTGCATGAGTCTGATACATTGCTGAGCCAAATCTATTTCATATTTTTAAGAGTTTTCATGTATGGTTATGAAAAAGACTATTTGCTAATCAATCATGCATGCAAGAATGAGTTTTTTTAGTCGAGGTAGCCATGGCCTAGGAAATAGAGAGAGAGGTAATTGGAACAGAGGTCCAAGAAGGCCAAGGTTCTCCATACATTTTGATGTTGAATCATAATACCTTGGCTAGTTATTTCAGGACGGATTTTTCAATTGGATTGGGAAAGGAGTGGTCCAACCCAAGCCTGAAAGGCCCCCTTTCCAAGTCCTGCAAGCTCCTGATATCCCTGTGCCTCCTCATGTATCATTGCAACCTGAGGTTCCTGAAAATGATGGATGGAAAGAGATTTCCCACTCGACAGTCTACCAACATCGTGGATGGCCTAAATTATCCCTACCCACTCCTATGCCCATTAACCCTGTTGTCCAAGCTTCCCCCCACTCACCATTGAAGTCCTCTCATGCTAGAAAAATGTTGAAAACCGAGGCCCACCATGCCCTTGACAAAGGAAAAGCCACAATTTCCCCTTCCTCACCCTCCAATGGATCTAACAAATATGTGTCTTCCCAGATGCATTTGAGGGACAATTGTTCCCACGTGATCAACGAGATTAGGCCTAATGGCTCAGTGTATTCAAAGCCAAATTCAGGAAAATCAAAGGGCGACAATAGAAATCAAGGAAAGATTGCATCTCAGAGTCAGAAATATGGTTTTTGAGTTTTTATTTTATGTATTGTTGATGACAATTGACTTCAGGAATTTTTGGACAACATGTTTATTTTTGGATATATGAGTAATACTTTCTTTTGAAAAAAAATTCAAATATCATGAGATAAATTGTAAAATGTGAATATAATGATGGGAGCCACAAGGAGGTGTGTTTTGCTTAACTAACTAGTTATGTTATGATTTTTATGAGCTAAAGGAAGTCACAAGGGGTCCCACCTACTAGTTGTTATTTATTTATAACCCTTATTATGATTATTACTTTCCCCCCCTAGCTAAAAAGTTGGTTGAATATTTATTTAACTTAACTAATGAGGTGGTTCAACTACCTCAACCAATTTTGATTTGCTTAAGACAAAAGGAAAGGGAGGAACAAGAGGAGGATAGAAGAGAAGCATACTAAGGTTTTCTCTTTGATTTTATGTAGAGATAGTTCAGTTTTCATTCATTCATTTACTCATCACAAGCCTAATTCCCTTTTATGATAACAGGGTATTATTGTAGACAACAATATTCATGGTTGAATTAATCATTCAGACACTTGTTTTTCAAAGGTGTTGATCTATCTTTGATAGTCTGTGTAGACTTGTCTGTTTTTTAATTAGTTTTCATGACTGACAAAGGCTATTGTGCATAGTCGAGTTGGAAAAAATATGTGGCAAGCTGATCCAGCTTTTAGAGTTCAGTTTTGGTTTTATCTCAGAGGTCCTTTTGTATGTTCCATTGGGGATGTCTAAGTTTGACTTTGGTCTAAAATTTCTATATGAGATTTTGTAAATAAAATTACTCTTTGGTGAATTGGAATGAAATAAAGGATTGTTTTATGTCTCATCTCGTATGAGACCTACAGGTTCTCTCCTAAGCGTTGTTCAACTTCTACGGAAATCGGGCGCTAGGTCTTCTATGACTACGCCCATTCCTTCTTGTGACCACAACTATGACCACTTGCCTAAGTCAAAAGGTGTTTCATGATTTTGTGTATTAGGTCTTCACATGTGAGTCACCTTGACTCTCCCGACCTCTGAAATCCCGACACGAGCCTAGCACATGCTAGCCCCTCTATTCTGGTAGAAAAATAGGATCGTAGAGAAATAAAATAAAAAAAATGATGAAACAAAACATTGAAGATACATAATACAATAGAGACACAGATTTATGTGGTTCACCAAGTGTGGGCTACGTCCACCAGAGAGATGGTTAGGTCCTTCCTTTATTATCATCCAACAAATGAAGGGATACAACCTACAACAAAACTCGTTGTAACTTCCTCTTTTTTCTCTCACATTCTTCTTTCTCAGAATACAATACTCGCCATAATGCATAGACACAATTCATTTCCCTCATAACAGAGGGTTTCCTTCTATGGACAAAAACCCTAACATAATTTCTACCATTGGGTCTATGACCTTATAATGAACGGTCTAGATTTACAATGAAATTACAATATACATTTACAAGGCATTTTTTCCTTCGGGGGCTTTTCCCCCGAACTCCCCAGCTGGGGGGAATAGCCCCCCCGGACCCCGCATAGGGGGTACCCCCCCTCTACACTCCCCTGCATGGAAGAGTGTACATACTTATGGGGTGTAAAGTCTTCATGGTGTATAAACATGACTGAAAGAAAGGACCTCTGAATCAGGAAGATAATTAGGCTCCACAACCAACAATCTCCTACTTGGAGACTGATCTCAACAACTCCACTACTGTTGTATATGCTGGACTC
>SNQJ01S0005998.1:416977-429279 GCA_010110895.2 Picea sitchensis
ACATTTTCTTCCTGATTTCTCTCTTGTTGTCCATCTCTTTGTTTCTTTGGAGCTCTGCAGTCTTTATTCATATGTCCTTTCCTCCCACAATTCCAACACTCTATCTTTCCAAGTATGGATTTGGATCTTCCCTTCCTAGAATTATCATGGTTCCCTGAGCCCTTTCCTCTATCCTTTTGTCTTCCCCTTCTCTCCATGTTCAACACATTACCTGATGTCTCACCTGTGCTTTTCCGTCGCATTTCTTCACTAAGGATAACACCAACAACATCATCAAATTTTAAAGTATTTGAACCAGAGACAAAGTTATTTATAGCCATGACCAAGTTGTTCCAGATTTCTGGCAATGAGCACAAGATTAGAAGAGCCCTAACCTCATCATCAAAGTCCACTTTTACAGAACTTAGTTGATTAGTAACCGTATTAAATTCATTTAAATGATCTGCAACAAACCCACCTTCTGACATCTTCATATTAAATAATATCTTCATTAGAAATACCTTATTAGACGCCGAGGGTTTTTCATACAGTTTAGCCAACGTGTCTATCAGATCCTTCATTGTCTTTTCTTTCAAAATATTGAAAGCCACCGATGCTGCGAAGCTCAATCGTATCGTTCCGAGAGACTTTCTGTCAAGAATCTCCCATTCTTCATCCTTCATGGCCATCGACTTCTTTGCTACTCCGCCCAATGGTAGGAGTAGATCCTTGTGATATAAATAATCTTCCATCTGCATCTTCCATAACTGGTAGTTTTGGTCGTTAAATTTCTCGACCCTAAACTTTCCATCTTCTGACATTGCTCCCACTCGAACCAGGAACCCTCTTTTCTTGTGAGTTATCTTTCGCTCTGATACCAGTTGTTAGAAAAAACAGGATCGTAGAGCAATAAAATAAAAAAATTGTGGAAACAAAACACAGAAGATACATAATACAATAGAGACATAGATTTATGTGGTTCACCCAGTGTGGGCTACGTCCACCAGAGAAATTTCTAGTTCCTTCCTTTATTATTATCCAACAAATGAATGGATACAACCTACAACAAAACCCATTGTAAATTCCTCTTCTTTCTCTCACAGTCTCCTCTCTTAGAATACAATGCTCACCATAATGCATAGCTGCAATACATTTCCCTCATAACAAAGGGTTGCCTTCTAGGGAAAAAAACCCTAACATAATTTTTACCATTAGATATACGACCTTATAATGAATGGTCCAAATTTACAATGAAATTACAATATACATTTACAAGGAAATTTTTCCTTCGGGGGCCTTCTTGCCCTCTAACCCCACAACTGGGGGGATAGACCCCCCAGACCCCGCAGAGGGGGTACCCCCCCTTTGCACTCCCCCACGTGGAAGAGTGTACATACTCTTGGGGTGTAAAGTCTTCATGGGGTATAAACACAGCTGAAAGTAAGGACCTCTAAATCATGAAGATAATCAGGCTCCACAACCAACATATTCTCCTTCACCGATGTGAAAGCCACTGACACTGCCAAGCTCAGTCGTATCATTCCTAGAGCCTTTCTATCAAGAATCTCCCATTCTTCATCCTTCATGGCCGTCGGCTTCTTTGCTACTGCGCCCAATGGTAGGAATAGATCCTTCTGATATAAATAATCTTCCATCTGCATCTTCCATAACTGGTAGTTTTGGCCGTTAAATTTCTCGACCGTAAACTTTCCTTCTTCCGACATTGCTCCCACTCAAACCAAGAACCCTCTTTTCCTGCAAGTTATCTTTCTCTCTGATACCAGTTGTTAGAAAAAACAGGATCACAGAGTAATAAAATAAAACAAATGTGGAAACAAAACACAAAAGATACACAATACAATAGAAACACAGATTTACGTGGTTCACCCAGTGTGGGCTACATCCACCAGAGAAATTTCTAGGTCCTTCCTTTATTATTATCCAACAAATGAAGGGATTCAACCTACAACAAAACCTGCTGTAAATTCACCTTCTTTCTCTCACAGTATCCTCTCTCAGAATACAATACTCGCCATAATGCATAGCTGCAATACATTTCCCTCATAACAAAGGGTTTCCTTCTATGGAAAAAAACCCTAACATAATTTCTACCGTTAGATATATGACCTTATAATGAATGGTCCCCGCAGAGAGGGTACCCCCCCTCTGCACTCCCCCGCGCGGAAGAGTGTACATACTTCTAGGGTGTAAAGTATTCATGGGGTATGAACACAACTGAAGGCAAGGACCTCTGAATCAGGAAGATAATCAGGCTCCACAACCAACATATTCTCCTTCACCGATGTGACCGTTCACTATGACCCTGGGCCAATCTTCCGAGCATGTAGCGATTTCGCGTATCGGGAACTCCTGATGTGATTCAACTTCATTCTCCCAAGGTACGAACTCCCGATTATTCAGATCTAATGGCCTGGATCGTCCCTCGATCCGATGGCTTAGATCAAATCGCGCTCAAACCCGAATCCCAAAATGTCAATATTTCAGAGCACCAAATCAACGACTTGCGCTCCTATGGATATAATGGCCACTATCAAGTCTCTAACTTGGATTTTTAAAGTTCCCATAACTCTTACTTCTGATTTTCTGAGTTGCGAACTCCCAACAAAACCAGATCTATGGTTCAACTGCCTCCTCCAATCAACGACTGTGATCAAATCGTGATTTCACGAGTCACGATTTCTTATAACTCTGCCTTTGACTTCTCTAAGTCACAAGTCAGGGAAACACTTATCTCTCTCCATGTGTCCCCCTTGATGGACGGTTCCAATGATTTCAGAATTTTGTGACCCCACTCCTCCTGTGTACTTTCAAAGCTTATTGTTAGTGCACTTTAGCTTGATCGGGCGACTACGATTCTTTTTCGCATAGACCAAATGACTGAGATATTTCCTCCTCTGTGCTTACTCCTCGTTGTCTGGACATTGATTCGACGATCCATATATTTCCCCCTAAGCTTATGCCTTCTTTAGACTTAGAATATTTTCGAAAGATTTAAAGGCTTCAAACTTTATCCTTCCAGTGAGTCTGTTTCTTGGATCTTGTCCATAGTTATGAAAAGCATTATCTCTTCTGAGCTTTGTCTCGTGAAGACTTTGACTTCTCGCGCACTTCTTTCATTTCAGGGATTTTGATAACTCAGATCCAAATGATTTCTCGAAGAAAATTCCTCTCTCCCTCCTGGCGTTCTCCTTTTCTAGTTCTTTGACCTCTTTCAAAGTCCCTTCGACACTTAGTCGAATCTCAGATCTATTCACCCCTTGCACCAGATATTTATGCAAGGTTCGAATTATTGTGGACGATTGTGCATGTATTGCACCAGTCTCTTTGAACTCCTTGCAAAGAGAAGTTTCGTGCTATCTCTTCTGAGCTTCAAAAACGAAACAAATTCCATCAAAGCACTCCTTGCGTCCTATGTGCACATCTTGCACCACTCGACAAAAGAGAAAGAATTGAAACTTATCCTAACATTCACAATTCCATCTACTCATAACGAAATTCATTCATTCATTCATGAAAGAACAATAACAGAGAGTTGCAAAACAATTTCCACACCATGCCTTGGGTCAATTTTCGTCTGTTATATTCATCAGTTAAAATTGATACAACTGAAATCAAAACAAAAAATGAAAACTTAGAAATATCCTACTAACTTGAATCTAGCCTCATTTGGGAGTACATAATGTCTATTTATCTCAGAGGTTCTTAGGGTTCCCCCCTGACTACTTATCTACATCAAAACCTATCTTGATGGCTATCCTAGTCCATTCACAGTCTAGAGCAGGAGTGGAAACTCCCACTTTGCTCGTGATCGTTTAGGCATGCCTCAAAATAGTTTTTTGGCACTGAGTCAAGGCGTGCCTAAAAATATCTACCCTAAATTCCATCGTTGATATTCCATACAGATTCCCATACCCTGAGAGGTCCTGCTCCACGTGCTTGCCAATGATGCTCCTGCATCATACTCCCCTTGACAAAAATTCATGGGCTCCTATCCATGAGCTTTTGCACCAACTTTCCATGCTTTTGGATATCAGCTTCATTTTCCCAACTGACATCTTCTATTGGGTGTCCCTTCCACTTGACCAGATATTCAAAATAGGTCTTCCTCCTGGTCTTTTTGTTGATCCTCTGATCAACGATCTTCTCCATCTATGGTTTTTCTACTACAGGGATTTGTTTCTCCCATTGAATATTCTCTTGATATTCTGACCCCTTAGTGTCATCTTTCCTGTAAGGATACAGGTCTAAAATATTGAATTTGGGTGATATGTCCACATTATCTGGCAGCTCAATCTCATAGTCGTTTGCATCAAACTTCCTCAATATCTTACATGGTCCTATTTTCTTCATTTTTAACTTGTTATATGTTCCCCTAGGGAACCTTTCTTTCATTATATGTGCAAGAACCTGATATCCTACTTCAAATTGAAGTTCTCTGTGGTGTTGATCAACTCTGCACTTGTACTCCTAGTTATAACTTTGCAACTATACTCTGATCTGGCTATGGAGCTTTTTCATTTCTGCAGCAAAATATTCTTCTTCAGTGCTCTTGATCTCACTATGTTCCAAGTCTCTCCACTTAGATATTCCCCTGGGTTGCATTCCATACAGTATTTGGAATAGGCTCTCTCCAGGGCTCCTTTTTGGTGAGTCATTGTATGCAAATTCTGCTTGTGGCAGAATCTGATCCCACTGATTATGGTGCTTAGTAACCACACTCCTCAATAAGTTTCCCAAACTTTTATTTACCACCTCAGTCTGTCCATTTTTCTGAGGGTGATAAGCTGAGCTAAAGGAAAAATCCGTCCGTAACTTCTTCCACATTGTTCTCCAAAAATCCCCAACAAATTTCATGTCTCTATCCGAGACAATGCTTCCGGGTAGGCCGTGAAGTGTCACAAATTCCTTAAAGAAAATATTCACAACATGTGTTTCATCACTGGTCTTCTGGCATGGGATAAAGTGTGCCATGTTTGAAAATCTATCCACCACCACAAATATGGAATCACATCCTCTTTGTTTTATTGGTGGTCCCAACACAAAATCCATGCTTATTGCATCCCAAGGCCTCTCTGGTATTGGAAATGGTTGATAGAATTGAGTGTTCTGTCTTTTTCCCTTTACATGTTGGCAAATTCTACATCTATTCACAAAATTTATCACTTATGTTCTCATACCTGGCCAATAGTATGAACTTCTCAACTGTGCAAATGTTTTATCATGGCCAAAATGTCTATCCAATCCTCCACTATGTTTTTCCTTCAAAAGGTTATCCCTCATGACCATTTTGGTATGCACAATTGATTTCCCTTGCACAACAATCCCTCTTGAATAATATACTCTATCCACTGGCTTCCATCTCTCAACAGAGGATTTGTACATTCTTCATATGCTTCCCTGAAATCTGTATCACCACAATACATGTCCTTAAGGTGTTCAAAACCCAAGGTCTTCACCTGAAATTTCTGCAGAATCAAACATCTCCTGCTTAATGCATCAACAAATTTGTTAGCATTCCAAACAATATGTTTTATGACAAAAGTAAATTTTTTCATAAACTAAACCCACTTTGGATGCCTCTGATTCAATTTTTCCTATATGGTTATGAATTGTAAAGCCTGATTATCGCTATACAAGACAAATTCATGTGGGACAAGGTAATGTATCCACTTCTTCAAGGCTCGAATTATGGCATAAAACTCCTTATCATACGTGGAGTATTTTCTCTTGGTCTCATTCAACTTCTCACGGAAATAGGCAACAAGTCTATTATCCTGACTCAAAACTGCTCCAATTGCAACTCCACTTGCATCACATCTGACTTGAAATGTCTTCTCAAAATTCGACAAGACTAGAATTGGTCGTTCTGTTATATTCCCCTTCAGTATATTGAATCTCCTCTTGGCTCCCTCTGTCCATTTAAAATACTTGTGCTTCTTCTTCACTGTATCCATCATTGGCGCACAAATTCCACTGAAGTCTCTAATGAATTTCCTATAGAATCTTGCTAATCCATGGAAGCTCCTTACCTCAAACATACTTTTTGGTGACGACCATTATTTGACTGCTTTCACCTTCTCTCAATCCATATTCAGTTCATTTGAAGAGATCACAAAACCCAAGTAAATGAGTTATGTCTTCATAAAAGAGGACTTCCTCAAATTTATGAACGACTTCTCCTGCTATAGTCTCTTCATCACTAGTGTTAGGTGCCTCAATTTCTCCTCTTTAGTCCTGTTAAAGATCAGTATATCATCGAAACATACAACTAAAAACTTGCCAATGAAATATTTCAATATTTCATTCATCGACCTCATAAAAGTACTCGGGTCATTATCCAAATGGCATAACAATCCACTCATACAAACCTTCATTTGTCTTAAAGGTTGTCTTCCACTCATCACCTTCTCTCATTCAAATCTAGTGATATCCAATTNNNNATCGTCCATTCTTGGTAAAGGGAATCTATACCTGATGGTGATCTTGTTAATGTCTCTTGAGTCTGTACACATTCTCCATCCTCCATATTTCTTTGGTCTCAACTCTGTTGGTACTACACATGGACTGAAGCTCTCTAACAATTCCTAGACTTGGCTATTCATTTGCTCATTCTCTCGAGGTGTCAATCTGTATGCTTCTTTGTTTGGCATACTATCTCCTGGTATCAATTCAATATGGTGGATGATACTTCTAATGGGTGGCAATGAGTTAGGAAGCTCATCCACCACTATTCTAGCAAAATTATCCAACAATTCCTGAACTTCTTCAGGCAAATCATCCATTGAAGTACTTGTAATGATAACTCTGGGTTTCCTCACCACAACAAACTGCATCTCATGTTCTTTCTTAACTTCATTCAGGAGTTCCTTCCCACTCATGAGAAGTATGATTTTTCTGGCTTTCTCCTTCACTTTCTTCTCCTCTATTGGCAGCAACATGTGTGCTCTACCATTCTTCTCCAAGGTGTATGTATTCTTCCTCCCATTATGAATGACATTCCTATCAAACTTCCATGGTCTTCCCAAAAAAATATGGCATACATCCATGGGAATTACATCACATAGAATTTTGTCTCTATATCCTCCTATCTTGAATTCAACCAATCATTGTTTAGTAACCATTACCTATTGTCCTTTCTGCAACCATGAGACTTTGTATGGATTCGTATGTGCAGTTGTCTCCAACTCCAATTTCTCCACCATCTCTATGGATACTAAGTTTTCGGTGCTCCCACTATCAATTATCACCTTGCATACTCTGTCTTTAGTCTAGGGATGATTTTAAGGATGGAAATTTATTTTATAATGTAGAAACCTTGGCGAATCTTACTAATCCTTCATATGCCAACTATAAATGTTTGGCAATATTTTTGTAAAAATATTCAAATTTCTAAGGAATTTATATAGTTTTTATAAAATTTGGGCGATTTTTAAGGTAAAATAATTTTATCCTATAGAATTTGGGTGAATCATTTTTAAAATAACGAATCTCGTTTTTGGAAAAACCATGGAAAATTAGCCCATGAGCGAAATTTAGCCCCTAAAATCATCCCTACTTTAGTCTTGCAAGCTATCCTGAAGAGACTATTCCTCTGCAGTGGCCTTTCAACTTCTGCCTCTAGTTTTAGGAGAACTTTCCTCAACATTAGGGATCTTCCATCCTCTGCTCCTTCTGCTTCAAGATCTCTTCTCTATTCTTCTGAAATGTGAGCTTCACCTCCTCCTTATTTATTTTTCTTGAGACATTCCCAAGACATGTTCCCTGTCTTTCCACATGCATAGCATCTTATTTCTCCACCTCCTCTTCTTTCTCTTCCTCTAGAAGAACATCTTCCACCACCATGTCTTCCTCGATAACTTCCTCCTCTTTCTGCGTGACTGTGTGATTTCCCAGTCTGATCATTAGACTTATGTGCCTTGTCATGGGTAAATCCCTTGCTTTTGTTTGGGGCTGGCCTTTTTCCTCTTTCTCGCTAGCTTTATTTTCTCACCAACTTATCCTATGCCTTTAGTGAAAACTGATAAGCATCCTCCACTGTCTTTACCAACATCATGTTGAGCTCATCCTGGATTTCATATCTTAGGCCATTTATATATCTGGAAATTTTTTCTTCATCTCTCTCCCTTTTTCCATTTATGATTTTTAGCCTATAGAACTCCTCTGTGTACTCCTTAACTGTCATCCCCTTCTGTCTTAGGTTCTGCATTTTCCTGAATAGATTAATCTGATAATCCTTAGGCATGAACTTAGACTTCAGCTCGGCTACCATTTTGTCCCAATTACTTATCTTATGCTTTCCTTTGCTACTCTTTTCAGCCTGCAGTTCATCCCAGCATAGTTCCACATGTCCTTTTATCCTAGTGACAACCTGTTTCACCTTTCCCTCTTCATCGACATCTTCATAGTCAAAATGTTTGTCCATGGATCTTATCCAATCCAGCGACTCTTCAACATATAAATTTCCTTCATACATTGGGACATCTATCTTGGATTTTCCTCCCAATCTACCAACTGCTCTCAGTAAGCGTTCTTCGACAACTTCCTCTCCTACAGCTTCTTCGGATTCTACCTCCTCACTCTCTGCATCGCTGATGTCTCTAGCATGAGGTGCTCATCTCTGTGATGCCTCCATCACCTCTAATATTGCATGAAGTTATCACATCTCCGTTTCTATAGCTCGATTAGATAAAATTGGTTCCACTCGTCTCCTTGGTGGAATTGTGTTGACTATTTGTCACACATAGAGTACAACTTCAAGTTCTTCTGTCTCCTCTCCTTTCCCTGATGTCTACAAGAAAAACTTCAGCTCTGATACCACTTGATGCAGACCCCCCTTCTCTCCTAAGGGTTGTGTGACCTCTCAGTCTAGGATCGATCAAGAAAAAGAGTCTGATTGACTCTTCGGGTCTTTTCTAGACCCCAAACCCACTTACACAAGTCCTTTCTCCAAATACGCAGGTTGTATGAGACTCATGGGTTCTCTCCTGAGCGTTGTTCAACTTCTACGCCAATCAGGCGCTACCTCTTCTATGACTATGCCCCTTCCTTCTTTTGACCACGACTATGACCACTCGCCTAACTCAAATGGTGTTTCGCGATTTTGTGTATCGGGTCTTCATATGTGAGTCACCCTGACTCTCCCGACCTCTGAAATCCTGAGAGGAGCCTAGTGGGTGCTAGCCCCTCTATTCTCCTTCACCGATGTGAACCTTCTCTATGAATGTGGGACAATATTTTGAGCGCCTCATGATTCCATGTATCGATAACTCCCGATGTGATTCACCTCCATTCTCTTGAGGTCTGAACTCTTGATGATTCAAATCTGATGACCCACATCCTCCCTCGATTTGACAGCTTAGATCAAATTGTGCTCACTCCCAACTCCCAAAATGCCGATATTTTGGAGCACCAAATCAACGGCTCATGATCCTCTAGATCCGATGGCCACTATAAATTCACGAACTCGGATTTTGTAAGTTCCTAGAACTCTTACTTTCGATTTCCCGAGTTGCGAACTCCCAACAAAAACATCTCTACGGTTCAACTCCCTCCTTCGATCAACGACTGTGATCAAATCACAATTTCATGAGTTGTGCATTCTTATAACTCTACCTTTGAATTATCTAAGTCATGAGTCATCGAAATGCTAATCTCTCACCACGTGTCCCCCTTAATGGACGGTTCCGATGATTTCATAATTTTGTAACCCCTCTCCTCCTGTGTACTTTCAAAGCTTATTGTTAGTGCACTTTACCTTGATCAGGAAGCTACGATTCTCTTGCACATAGACCAAATGGATGAGATATTTCCTCCTCGGCGCTTGGTCCTCATTTTCTGGAAGTTGATCTGACGGTCCATATTTTCCTCCCCGAGCTTATGCTTTCTTCAAACTTAGAATATTTTCGAAAGATTCAAAGGCTTCAACTTTTATCCTTCTGGCGATTCCATTTCTTGGATCTCGTCCACACTTATGAAAAGCGTTATCCCTTATGATATTGGTCTCATGAAGACTTCTAGTTCCCACACACTCCTTCCGTTTCATAGATTTCGATAACTCAGATCCGAAGGATTTCTCGAGGTTAAATTCCTCTCGCCCTCCTGGCGTTCTCCTTTTCTGTTTCTTCAACTTCTTGCAAAGTCCCTTCGACACTTAGTTGAATCTTGGATCTGTGCACTCCTTGCACTAGATCTTTACGCAAGGTTCGAATTCTTGCAAACGACTATGCATGCCTTGCACCAATCTATTTGCACTCCTTGCAAAGGGAAGTTTCTTGCTATCCCTTCTGAGCTTCGAAACCAAAACATATTCCATCAACGCACTCCTTGCATTCTGTGTGCCTTGCACCACTCAATAGAAGAGAAACAATTGGAACTTATCCTAACATTCACAGTTCCATCTACTCATAACGAAATTCATTCATTCATTCATGAAAGAACAATAACAGAGAATTGCAGAACAATGTCCACACCATGCATTGGGTCAATTTTCCTTTGTTATATTCATAAGTGAAAATGGATACAACTGAAATCAAAACAAAAATTGAAAACTCAGAAATCTCCTACTAACTTTCCTCAAGGGGTTCTTAGGGTTCCCCCCTGACTACTTGTCTACATCAAAACCTATCCTGATGGCTATCCTAGTGCAATCACAGTCTAGAGCAGGAGTGGAAACTCCCACTTATCTCACGATCATTTAGGTGTGCCTCAAAATATTTTTCCAACGCTGAGTTAAGGTGTGCTTCAAAATATCTACCCTAACTGCCAGCGTTGATATTCCATACAAATTCCCATATGCTGAAAGGTCCTGCTCCGCATGCCTACCAACGATGCTACTGCATCACGTTGTCGGGACCCATTCTTTATTTTCACCATAATGATGTTCAACGGGGGCTTTGGAGTTACTTCACACACACCCAAGATTTATTTTTCCTAAGATTTTTCCTATGTTTATTAGTCATTATTCATTCTCCTATATTTTAGGAAGAATATTCCTCTAGGGAGAATATTCTCTTCAGTTTTCACTTAGGTTTGATCAATTGAGTGGAGTCTAGATGATTGTAATGTTCCCCAAAATTTCCAATTAATTTTTTTTTATTAGGGTTCTTGGATTTGATCATTCGTCATTCCAACCCTTTAGGCGTTCATTCACTATATTACAAAACATACACATACTAATTCCCTATTATGGTTGCAAGTAAATATATAAGCATTTATCTATGTCTACCTGAGTCCTATTCATAACACAGGTGAACTAGTAATCGTATTGTAATGTCCCCAGTTTGGGACATCATCACAGTGCAGAGATTTATGATGACCAGAGTAGCTAGATGGATGTTATAGCGAGTACAGGGGTATTTGAGAGGCATTGTGGGGTCCAGGTTGCATTGATGATCATATTCCATCATTATGATCCATTCCACATAGGTTGGCTTTGGTTTCGTTGCATTATGATGATTTCCATGATTTTGACTATTTTGAGCTATAAGTTAATTGAAATCACTGAAGAGGTCATTTTGGGCACATTACTTGGAGGAATCTCTCAGTGTAATAGCTCAGTGGAATTGGGAGGAGCAACACTATAGGATGGGATGGCTAGAACTGACTTTCAGTGGCCAGGGAAGCCACAAGGAGAGATAAGGAGCTTTTCAGAGGTAAAAAGGTTAATTAATTAATTAAAGTGATTTAATTAACTAATTAAATATTAATAAAATGAAAGTCACTTTGGAGGGACAAGGTGAGCCAAAAGTATAAAGGAAAGGCAAGGGCCTCTTCTCATGGATTCGTGTATGTTTATCTTTTGATATCTGGCTTTTAGCTAGTGAGCCCAACATTGGGGGTTTTGAGGGTTTTGACATAACAAACCCTAGAGGATGATTCGATGGTGAAATATTTCACCTAGCTTATCCCAAGCTTGGTCTCGAAGATGAAATACTCTCCCACACCATTCTAGTTCTAGATCTACTCAGTTGCAGGAGGATTCCACATCAATTGCTCATGTAGATAGAGAGAGGGCACACCGGTTGGGGGTTTCCAGCAAGAGGGGCGCACCATCCTTGGATAGAGATTCGTTGTAGGAGATTGGCAGGGTTTTTGGAGATTCCATCACTTGGGTTCTTCTTGCAGGGTCTTCACCATCATCCCTAGTGCTTTCTGAGAGAGTTCCATGGTTCAGATTATTTCTTAGAGCAGTGGGACGAATTGAAGAGAAGGAGGGCGTTCCTGAGATTCAGATCTAGTCAATTTGGAGGAGTTACACTTCAGATCTGACCCTGAGACTTCACCTAGTGACTTGCAGTGTCCCG